>VCRD01001565.1:10370-49910 GCA_006783055.1 Trinorchestia longiramus | reverse complement strand
ATTGCAGCGTGCCACTGCTATTGCAGCGTGCCACTGCTATTGCAGCGTGCCATTATTATTGCCGTGTTATTGCAATATGCGTCTGTATTGCGTGTTTGCACTCTATTTTGTACTCAAACAGCTTAGCTTCTGAGTTCGCTACCGCTTAGGTTCCGTAGATTTTAATTTTGATCAATGATACCATCCACTGTCAACAAAGCAGTCTTATTGCATCATCTTGATTTGTATAATTCAGGGTTACAAAAAATATCTTAAATAAGAGAAGGATATTTAGGTGGAGATGGTCACCGTTTCTATTCTATTCAGGAAAAATTCAAAAGTTCAGCAAGGGGAAAATAAAATTAATTAGACCCCTTGCCTTTCATCACCGTTAAAATAAAGTAAAACTTTAAATATTAAACACAATCTATTTTGATAGTACCACAACCAGTAGTTTTAGAATAGGTTTATTATTTGTGTCTGATGAATGAACTATGTTTCTAATTCAAGTTCATATCCTACGTATGAGTGGCAGAGTAACTGAAGTTGGGTTGATTTTGATTATTGTCCTGGAGTGGTCAAAGCATATGTAATCATTTTCACTGTAGTACTGTTTGAAGCTAACTTGGAGTTTATAGTTTTTAATGGCTTTCAACAAGAAGATTCAGTTCATCAATTTTTGTCTGTCTTCGAAATAAATTAACTTATAGTTCAAAAATTCCTGAAAGCCTCATAAAAGGGCCCGGACAAACACGTGAAGACCGCACGCAGTACATCGGTTTCCATTGATTTGGTTTCCTTTCGATTTCAGTTCATTCTTTTGACAGTTTCTCTTTGAAAATATAAACGTTTCATCGAGCGCTGAAAAGTAAATTCTTGGACTGAAAAACAAGCAATCCTCGGGCGAGGTTGAGGAGGAGGAGGAGAAGGAGGAGGAGGAAGAGGAGGAAGAGGAGTAGAAGCGGAATTTCGCCTGCTAGAAAGCGAAGCATATTTTCGGACACATCGCAATATTTTTTGTTCCAGCTCTCACAAATCCGGCATTGTGAAGGGCTGCCAACCAGCCAAAGATGCCTCACTTGAGCTCTCGTAAACCGGTGCCCGGTCAATGCTACAAACAACACAAAATAGCGCCAATAAAACACGCCCATATCAAAGCACGTCGTAACTTTAAGCCCCCTATTCAATTTCTATGTAAATCCGCAGTGGCTGTTGTTGCCACCGCCACAGGTCTGGCTCGTACAGGCTCGGCCCATGCTCCGTCCTGGACTGGCAAGCTGGGTTGTGAGTTTTGCTCTTAGTTATGAAAAGATGCATTTGCGATGGAACTGTTGCTCTCTTCTACTCAAAAATGACAATTCTATTGAAAATACTGTTTTGTGTTTCTATTGCAATTTAGGGATTGAATAGAGTTCAATTAGATCTTCAACTCTGTTTCGATATACATATTTTGAAAAAAATGAACTACTGCCAACAATTCCTGCACCTGTTAGATTCAGGAAGGCTCATGATAAAAATATGGCATATGCTTATAAATTGGGAGCAGTTTCTTATATAGATGTGAAAAATCCAACGCAGAAATTGAACAATCGCTTTTTGAATAATAACTACTGTGGAGCGTTCACTTTTTGAAATATGTTTAATTTATGTATCAACCAATTAACATGAATCTTGTGTGATTCATTTAACATAAACGATGGACTAAACGAAACTTCAGTCAGAATATTGTCATAACATGGAGGTACATAATGTGCGATATTATTTCCTTCAGAAAACAAGATCAGCAGTGGCACTAACGTCTATTTTCTAAATGTAAGACAACCTGGAATTACTTATGATTATTATTATTATTATTATTATTATCGACGATTGCATTGTAGTAATTTAGGAGCAAAAGAATTTGAAAAAATACGTGAGACGTGACTGCGTGTAGGGTGAGTTTTTGTTACTAGGACCACTTAGGGTTTCGCGCTTTTATCGTGATAAGCGCGTAAAATTTACAAGCTACCTCCCCAACGTAATGTAAAATACTAGTGTTCTACACCAGTACATTTTACGCAGTATACAGTACAACTGTACGGAAAACTGTATAGTAAGGATTTCATGGCTATTATCTGTGCTATAACGAAAATGTACAAGTACAGTAGTACAATTAGTAGAATAGAATGCATCTAATGTCAACAAAGATTCAAACTATTTGGTAAAGTTTAATTTTTTAGCAGCCAGTATTCCTTGCGAATTTTTTCAAGTGTAATTTCATTACCTGTCCTCAGGCTTAGAAATATTTATTCGACGGGAGAAAAATTCACTTATCAAGAGTCTTTAATTACCCAGCCCGACCTCAGAACTTCCCCCAAACAAAGATGCCTCCACTCGCCGTCCTCAGTTCTCATTAAAACAGTTAACTTTTTTTAGCGTTCACACAAACAGAGTCTGAAGTGGTGCGCCGGAGTTCCTAAAGACATCCTAGAAGTTCCTAATAAAAGTGCTCGATTAGGAGTCTGTTGGACGATAAAAAGGCATTAGGTGGAATTGACAGCGGAGATCGAGGGGAGAAGTTGAGGCGAAGTCTGTGACCAATTCCAAGAGAAACGATTCCGCTTAAGCCTCCTCGAGATAGACTGTTGTTTAACACCTAATTCTGGGTTTGTGTGAATGTTTATAGTCTCATCTTGTTTTCTAACATGCACACTGAGAGAAATTGTATTTGAGAACATTTTGGAGACTAGGAGCTCCATAGGAGATAAGTCATATTTCAGAGCTTCTCTCAGGAGGAAGGAATAGTGTAACGGCTAATGTTTCTCTTCGTTCGTTAATTGACCTCGGAATATGAAGTTTCTCGAGGATAATGCTCATCGTAGCCACGGAATTTAAAAAAGAATCAAATGTGTGCTTACTTTAAGTTACGTAGACCTGTTTCTCCGTTCTTCTTAGCTTTCCCTCGCTCGTGAATGTTGCTCTAGCCTCTGTTACAAGGGTTTTTTCCTTCCGCGCTCTCTCCTTCAGCTTTCATCACTTCAAAGCGTTTGTATTTTGTTTTCTGTCGCCTGTAGCAGACTGTGCCTAATCTGTGACATTCAAATTGAGCCCTTATCGAGTTTCCCTGTAATGATATCACTGATTTCTTACTGCACGATCCCCCACAGCAAATCTGCTTTGCATTTTACACGAGTCTAAGGTGGGTCTATGTTTGTCCTATCGGTCGTATTTTCCTTCTATCATATTTCCTCTTCGGAAAGGGATGCTGGCACAGAATTAACGAAACGTAAAATGCGAGTGTGTTTGCGCCACTCAACTTTGTTGTTTCATATCCTTGTTTATTAATTCTGTTTACCAACAATAACTTGCGCTACTATCAGTAGATAAAGGAGTAAGACTCTCGTGACCTTGTAAGAGTTGTTGCGGTGATAAAAAAATACTTTATGTAATTTAACTGCTAAATTTTTCACAGATATGGAAAGTAATACTAAAATGAATCTTAGAGTTACGATATTGGGTATCAAAACTTATGTTGGAATACTTTTAAAACATAATATGACATCCGGAGGAAGAGTTGCTAAAGAGCAAGCTAGGCTGTAGTGAGCTGACGTTACAGTGGGAAGAGGAGAAAAAGTTTGTTTTTTTAAAGAAAGTGTTATGCTATGAAGAATTCTGTTAATCTTTCTTTTACCTTGCACGAACGAGCATGAAACGGCGGAAAATGAAGAGTAAGCAGTTTTACTCGCAGCTGCTCTTCTTAGTTTATGTTTCGTTTTTCTTTTTCGCTTGATATTTTCTATGATTTAGGCCTCGCCCCTCCATCGTTGTGCAGCTGATGGTCTGACAGCAAGCACAGGAGTTCGTAGCACAGCAAGAGAAGGAGTTAGTACCACAAGAGGTTTAATATATGTATGCTACCACAATAGGTTAAGTACATAGGTGGTACCACAATATGTTAAGTACATCATAGTTGGAACCACAGTTAGAGCAGTTGATGAAGTAGTAGGTACCATAACTGACTTACTAAATGGTACCATAGCAGGTGCAGCTGTTGATACATGAGCTGACGGATGAATTGCACTAAAGCAAGGCCAGCACCAGACAAATAGAGCATAAACCTGAAGGGATATTTCAGTTGAGTGATTGTAGCTTAACATTTGCTAGGGTGCCCGATTACCATAAATGAATAGGTTTTTAAGCTCCCCCCCCCTGTTGCACCGAGATAAATCAGAATAAATACACGAGTTAGTGAACAGCATTCAGTTGGCACAACAGTTAGACCAGCATCTGATTCAGCGGCTGCAGTCTGTACAGCAACTGGCAGAGATTCTGTAGCTCAATTCTTCGAACAAACACTGTTTGTATCCGCCCGATTACCCTGTGTGTACCGCACCCGCATCTTCTCTCGAGTCGGACCTAGCATTTCGAAGGAATAGCATTGTGTGCTCACACTCAACTCTCAGATAGGCCTAAAGTTTGATTGAATCGGGTTTCAAACGTTATTCGAGACTCGTGCACAGGTAGAAATATACAGCTTGGTAGAATTAGTGTTGCAACTTCGCGTATCCAGAACTGTATTCTAGACAAAATATGTAGATCGTTAGTTTATAACCTCATCGAGTTCCGTACGAATAATATGATGGAAGTTACCCAAGCTGAGATTGGACTTGCGATTTTATCAGCGCGAAAGTTTGATTTTTTCGTGGCACCGCAAGTTGAAAAACGCGAGTCGTTTACTGTGTTTGCTGCAGGTCAACGTCTTATGAAGAGCAGCCTGACTGCTTGTTGACATACATGGGTTTATAAATGAAAAAGCTCAAAATGTCTTTCATTACAAACTTGATTAGTATCTTTGAAATTTGAAAGTGAATCTACAGTTCCAATTAATAAATAAAATATGTGCTAGTTTATTTAAACGAGTTTACTTCGAACTACTACCTACAACATCGGTATAGCAGCTCGAGAGCAACATACTAAACACCAGCAGCAGATCCTTTTGTGCTCTACTCTCAGTAGTAGAGGGTTCCCTTCGTCGTAATCCTGTTTTGTTGAGAGCTTTTGTAACTTTCCTAAGTCTTGGCTGATCACTTTGGAAGTCGAGAGTCTTCGGCTTTTGAACGCGCAGTGCAATCTTTGGCAACTGGTCATAGGACGGTCCAGTGAGACGACTTTAGGCTGGCACACAACATTCAGAATACAATTAAAAAGACCATGCCTGTTACTGCAATGTAGCTAAATTTCGTTAATTAGGCCATCACTTCATCTCATTGGCAGTCATTGGCACTGATTTCTGTACTAGAACGAACTCGCACTGTGATTTTGTGATATGATGCATCGCACATTGTGATTTTGTTATATGATGCATCGCTTCGCTGCATATCACCGTAATGTTCTGAGTTACATAGTGCGTCACTCAGCCGTAGAAAGACACACGGTGCATGACGCATAAGCTTCGTACGAAACTACACTCTGGATAATCAAAGTTTGATCTGCATTGCAAGGGTATGAATTAGTTAATGTAAATTTCCACCATTTTACAGTACTTTGAACCATAAAGCACAACTTTGAACCATTTGACACTCCAGTACTTTGTAGTATTTTGCAGCAGCTTATACCTGCATCGATCATTTTACACCAGATTACATGACTTCACACCAGATTTCAGCGTTTTGCGCTAGTGTGAATACTCTTCCTCCTCGTATCCATCCTCGCTCCTCCCTTCACCCCATGCTGCCCGAACTAAGCCTCTTACGTAGCAGCTCTGTGAGCGTTCGCGCCGCGATGTCGCTTCAAAAGTTGGCCATTTACGCAACAAACACCGTCCTTTTTCTCTACTTTTGCGTCCGCTCGATTTACCCCCAAGTGATGTAAACACCTTCTGTGCGTTACCTTTTACCTTCTCTTCAAAAGCGCAAGACCACAAAACCATGTCGTATCAAAATGCAACTAAAATACTCAGTAGGTATTTTCGGGTCGTGCACAAATTAAATAAATGCTCATTTTGGATAAAAGAACCAGTTTGTTTGCCATTTCTTGGAAAATAGTAAAAACTTTGAAAATATTGAGAAAACGAAAAAATACTGTTGAGAAAATCTGTTTGAACGTTCAGAGACTTCGCAGGACTGCTGGATGGTGTGCCCGAGCACTCAGTACGACTGTTGAGTGTAGCGTGTCACCTAAATCGTTGGCACTACGCATTAAGTTCAGAGTTAGTGAACGCTAATACACCCGAGTACATGCATTCCTTTGTGAAATATTAAATATGTATTTCGAATAGAATGCTGTACAGTTTAGTGTTCTGCCGGTGGAGTTTGTTTAAAAAATGCATTAAGCAGAAAAATGAAAGCTTTTGACAAAGAATTTAACACTTATAAATTATGTTCATCTGTTTGGATGGAGCCTTGAAAACGATAGTCAGATGTCGACTCATCATGAGAGGTTTGCATGAGCATGAACTCATTTTTCCACACACTCGTGTATGAACAATGGTGAAAAAGAATGACACGTCCGATCTTTTTCATCCATGCATGCACGCAGAGGACGAGCAGACATTGCTAAAACACACAAATGGAATCATAACTTTGACTTTTCTGTTGTTTTACTTATAAGTTTTTGTATCTCTGTTTTGTTTACGCTATTATTATAAAGTTGTTCGTTCGTTCTGTCATATGACCTCCGCTGGCCATGACATGACATATGACGCTGAGTCATACGTAGACAGGAGGAAAAATTAAGACATCTTCTCTATCCAAATGAATATAAAATATATAGGCATGTACTCATGCAGACACCATTATATGTATTCATAGAGATGACTCTAAACCTTCCTAAATAAATTGCTGATTCATTTAAGGAAAAAGTTCTATGAATTTGACTTCTATATCCTAGATACCGTACTACATTAGGTCGAGCTGTCACATTTGTGTAATTGTAGAATTATTTGATAGACCAGCGAATGTTTGTAGGACTTGAATGTTATCGAATGGTCTTTAATATTAGGCCTAATATTGCTTCGAGACAGCCACTACTCATAAATGACTGGCTGTAGAATTTGTATTAATTACAAAACAAGAACTAAATAATTTTCACCGTAAAACTAGCATAGGTGCAGGTCTAGTGGTAGTTTTTCACCAGAAGTTCGATTTTTTCAAACATTCTGACTGTGTATATTCCTTTATGTTCCGAGATTAAGCATTCATTTTGAACATTAATTATTGTAATTCCAAATATTTATCCACGAAAAGAATGAAAAGTATTGCATTAGTTTTTTTCAATCGCTCTAATTTTTCTCGTTCGAATACATTGGCAATTGTACATAGGAGTCACCAAAAATTTATTTAAAGTATCAATTTATTTAAATAACTATGGACAGCATGTTATACAATTTAAGAATCTAGAGGCTACCTTTCTACTTCACTTAAAATCCAATTAAGGTTCCACCATATCAAGAGACACCGTAAGACTGTTTTCAGGCACGCGTAGAAGCCATCCCCTTTATAAAAACTTAACCAATTATAAAAATTGGGTGTTCATGCTGGCTGGATGCAAGGTTTTTAATAGAAGCAAACAGTCTATACAAACACCGGGTCTCTTGGAAGATGCACTTAGTGGCTGGGCAGATGTAAACATGTAAACCTCAACGGCCGAGGCATCTGATTCAGGTCCTGCGCTTGTATTATGTGGGTTTTGATCAAGAAGATCGTATCCCAAGACAAAATTCATTGCACTGTGAACTCTATTGAGTTCATAATTCCTTAACTCGCATACAGAACTCATAAACCTTAACTTTTATTCGTACTAGGTTTTAAGTCACATGCATCGCAAGATACTCCTCTAGTCGACCTCTACGTTAAAAGGTTCGAGGAATATAAGCCTTAAATAATTTCTTTATAGCGCAGGATAGAAATTTTGTTCCACTCAATTATTGTACTACATACAGTGCACTCTCTAGTATTAGATGTAAAAGATCACGAATAGAAAATTATTTTTAGTAATGTATTATATACTATCTTCATTTCATCTTGTCCTTGCCAGTGTATCATTCCCTCTTTTAGTTGTGACAAATGAAATGTAATAGAACGTTTATATGTGCAGCCTAAGTACTGAAACTAAGCAGAGGTAAAATAATGTGTATAACGTACAGGTAAATGACTTAAAACGCATGAAGTTATTCTAAATTTTTCCTCAGAAAGCCCTTGGAAGGTGACGACTTGGAACAAAATTGAAAATTAGTTGTGAGTTTGCTCTAAGTTTTTAAATACACTACCCTGGTTAGCTCTCCAAGGGCAGTTACGCTGTGTGTGCAGGTAAATGACTTAAAACGCATGAAGTTATTCTAAATTTTTCCTCTGAAAGCCCTTGGAAGGTGACGACTTGGAACAAAATTGAAAATTAGTTGTGGGCTTGCTTTAAGTTTTTAAATACACTACCCTGGTTAGCTCTCCAAGGGCAGTTACGCTGTCCCTGTATCTCGCGCCACCGATATTAGGCTCGCCCTAGGCGGTGCATTAAAACAAGGGCTGCCTAGAGAACCAATGAGATATTGAGCCTGAGAAGCCCCTGTCGTCCCAAGTAATATTCTTATTATTGGTTATGGCATGCGAGTGCATCCTTACTCTAATTTGATGCCCCGAGCCAGGTCACTTATAAAGCTTGGCTTCAATATCGTTCTTCTATATCGAATTTCTTGCTAGCTGATAAGACAATGCATGGGAATTGGTGCATGGGATGCATCGCTCATGTAGTCATTGTAGGAATGGTATAAACAAATAATTCATGCGTATAATAATTCTGTAGTAATTTTCTCTGCATAACACTACATTTTAAAAGGGTTTACTTTTAAAACAAATTTGAACGTTTCCATTCCATGCCAGA
Source organism: Trinorchestia longiramus (assembly GCA_006783055.1). Classification (NCBI taxonomy): domain Eukaryota; kingdom Metazoa; phylum Arthropoda; class Malacostraca; order Amphipoda; family Talitridae; genus Trinorchestia; species Trinorchestia longiramus. The sequence goes on along the minus strand of VCRD01001565.1, from coordinate 41,078 downwards.
TGCGTCTTTGCTCATGTTAGTAAAATGATTTTTCTTGTTGGTGGAGGATAAGGTTCTATTTTTAACGTAAGTCGATGCGCTTCAAAGACGGCATGAAAAATTTCCAGTTTGTAAATGAAATTGATTTTCTCAAATTTATCATCTATTTCAAATAATACTTTATTCCAGGCTCGAAATTCGACGAAATAGTGAATCGAAAATCTTAAGTTCTTAAAGTGAGCTTGAAGTTCTAGCTATACTCAAACGAATCAAAAATAGTAAATGGTGTCGAATTGCATGTGAGTCCATGATTCTCATGAAGGTTTAGGAACTCATCCGAGTTTGGAAGCTTAGTTTCATGTAGTTGACATATTGTGTCTGATATTTTGAAATTTATTATCATATGTTGATTTACCACCGGAAAATTAAATAACCTACTTTCAACATACGGATATTGATTCAATCTTTCTTGATGCCCAAACAATTTAGTAATTAGCACCAGATTATGGATTCGCAAGGGTCTAACTCTTTTTTGGTAACAAACAAAAAAAGTAAGAAAATGAAAACTTTCTTCTTCAGAAAATCTCTTCTTTCCAACTGCTACAGCCCTTATTTTTAAAAAAATTCCAGTACACACTAAATATTACACTATCAGAGTAAAAGATGTTGTTTTTGTTCGGAATAAATACTTATCTGTCAATAAATGTCTTAATCTAATGATAAATTTCCTTTGAACCCATTTCCCCTATAGGTTATCTTTATACGGTCGACGCTACGTGAAAAAGATAAAATTAAGAACAGTACAAACAAAATAACAGCTTTGTGTCCGGCAGTGAGTTGGCAGGATGCTAATAAGGATCTCCAAACTTTATATTTTATTTTGAGAGTTGTTCCTCCCCATTCCACTTTCCCCGGAAAGCTTGTATTCTTAAACCGGTCATTTATTTGGTAACTATCATGTGCTAAAGAAAAATGCCAGGATATTCGTGCCGTCAAAAAAGTTACTGGTGTGAAATTTGACTGTTCTCTTTGCATTTACGTCACTTTTTTAGCTTCCCATCGACGTGTCATCAGTGATGTACAATTAAGCTAGATAACCTAGCGTATTGAGGTGTACAGAATATTGTTTTTATGGGCCTAAATAAAATGCAGAATGAGTGGCTTAGTAATTTAACATTGCAGGAGCGGAGCTTCTTTTTTCAACGGTATTTAACTGGGAGAAGCTACTACTAGCTGCATGGTTATGGATTTAATTTGACGTGACTGATGGCCTAACTACAGCCTGTGCTGCTTATAGGGGCAGCAGCAAAGGTCATGTCCAGCTCCTCAAAGAATGACACTCAGCGTTGCCTAGGCGATAGAAATGAAAAAACGTTGTTATAAAATCTACCTGGACGAAAAATTAAAGAAATTAGGAATAAAATTAGGTTTAATATTAACACCAAAAGTTGAACAGTAACAGAGGCATCAAACTAGCTTACCGTCCTTGAAAAACCCTGGCACGATTCAGGCCTATGAATATTTCGAAATGTAGTCTTAGCCCAGACACGTTGCCGCTGTAGTGAGCGCTGTGATCGAGAGGCTCAATGGCAGATACCACGTATTGGCTTCCGATGTTCCAGGGACAGTACAAAAATTATCTGAAACTTTGTCCTTTGTTTTCGTAAAGGCTATTTTCCCTCTTATAGTTGATGGATATTTGTATGACCCGTGTGAGAAAAATTCTCTGAAATCTCGGTCGTTCATATTTTGTGCATGAAGAGACGTAGATGTATTTCAAGTGAAAAGAAAAATGCATGATTCCCTCAAGCTCCGATATTCTGCGGAAAAAATTATTTGATCAGTAAAATAGACCATGTTATGAAGCTGAGCTATGAAATTACTGTATTAAAAGCAGCTCCGGGACCCACTTAATCCATCTGTTATTTTCGAAATGCGATAAAATGCTAGATGCAGTTCAACTGACGTGCTGTCCTAGTCTTCGTGTTATAAATTAGCATCTCTCAATCGGCTTTAAAGTTGGCCGCAAGAATAAAGTCGTGGCAGTGCAAGAATACGGTATGAAAATAACATGCTCACAATAATTTACTGTAAAATAAGTGATTATTCTTGTGATTCATTCAACGAAAAAGGAGTACGTAGCGCAATTGGTGGTCTGTATTCTACGGAACCACGTAAACGTTCAAAATTTTCTCATTTTATGAATCTAATTGCAGGAATGTACATAGAAATTTCTCTCAGGAGCTTACAGCAAGGAAGATTGCCTTTCAGTGCTCCTTTGACACTCAATAATTTTCGGTAAATATGATTCCTGAACTCTACTTACAAAAGAGTGTTGACCAAGTCCTTCCTCGTCAAAACACCTTGAAGGATCAGGATCACTGATTCTAAAAGCTATGCGTGTGCCTCTAGTTTAAGTGACAGTGAAAATTGGTTTTCCTCTTTCTCTTGTTTTTCATTGTCATGGAACAAATTTTTTCATCTGGAACATGTGCCTTAGTTTCAACTCGTTTCGACTTGTCGTTCAACTCGCATCGCTTCTTCTAGTAGGGAGTTTGTGACATTACACGCCCCTTTTTTGCCGATTTGAGCTGGTTGAGCACATTTGACTGCAAGATCATCCTCCCATGCAGAGCTCCTCGAATTTAATCTGCGATGAAAAGATCACTTACGTCAACCAGAATCTCGACTGAATGTAGCTGTAGTCTGTGCTTTGTGCTACACGTAGATGGCGATGTTAAAACCCGTGTATCATCCTCTTTCTCCCATCCACATTCGGAGCACAATTCATTTTAGAGCAAATTTCTGTGCACAACTTTTTTTTTACAGAAAAATATTGTAAGAATGTTTTCCTATGACAGTATACCTTTGATCATTATCACTAGGTGTGATGTATTTAACTCTTCAATATCTATTTTATCATTTCATCGTATTGAAATTTTCAGTGAGTTCGTACATGAAAAATTTATTTATCATTCGGTCATTTCTCTAAATTCTCAACTAATTGTATGTATGCTGATTAAACTGGCATTCACTTCTCAATGTCATACTTTTCATAAATTTCTGAGCTACGTTTAACTGATTTACACTTTGGTTTTAGGTTGGCTGGGTGAAGGCCGACACGAAGGCTATCCAAGCGATCCACCACCAGGTGGTCACCCACAACCCCCGTGTGTCTGTCACGTACAGGGACCACACAACTTGGAACCTGCACATACGCAACGTGCAGACCGACGACAGGGGCATCTACATGTGCCAGGTCAACACGGATCCCATGCTGTCTTCGGTGAGTGATTGTGCACTAGAGAACAGAGATCACAGATGGAGGCTCAGCGTCGGTGAGTACTTCTTTAAGTTGAGAGCTGTCTACTGCAACAAGTGTAGCTACTGAGTAAGGTGAGGATTTCACTTCCAGTTGGTAGACCGATCCTGCTCTCACCTGAACTCCTACTCCTAATGATGTATTTCTGCTCTTAGGTTCGCTCGTTCAAACACTGTCGTCTTGCCATGAGGCAACTGATAATTTTAAATGGAAAAAGTTTGAAGTTTTCTGAATTTTTTTTCTTAGATTAGAACATGTATCGAATTATTCATCATCTATGAAATAATTTGGAAATTTGCTCAGCAGTTACAGTAAAATTTTATTATGTTCTAGATGAGTGTCATGGCCGAGTTTTTGTTTAGTACTGAACAATTTGTATGTTCAAAAAAATAAATTAAAATGGACAAAATATTTTTATAAATTAGTGGCTCTGTAGGAAAACTGGTATCGAGTATGGATTTTTTATCGGAGTCTGTTGGCCCATAGTTTTCGCGCCCTGTTTCCATAGTTTTCAAGCGTGATTCCATAGTTTTCAATACTATTCCTTTACTGGAAGCGTGAGCAAACTGTACCTCGTTTCTAATGCCATTGCATCTTGGAATGCGGGTCCTCAACTCCAATATCTGATAGCCAATAATCGTTTGAGAGTTGACAATCAATTCTCCGCCAGTGTGGCAATAAAAGGCACTGGACGGGGTGCTGACTGAGATAGCTTTAATGACCAATTATTGTCACACAAGGGGAGAGCTAATGGCATTAGCTCTTAACTGGCAAATGAATTACCCGATTTCAGGGGACAAACTGAGTCTGTCGTATCTCTGGTACGGGAGATGTAGGGTAAACGTACGTTTGAGTGTCGAAGTGTACAGGAAGACGACTTCGAGTACCAGGCTGGGGTCTTCTATTATACAATGACTTTTTTCTCCTCTTTCGTTGTCATGGAAAATAATTAGGCTGTTCATATCTGACATTTGTATCTCTATCATAGGTACATACCTTGATTTTAAGAACAATTTGTGAAATAACGGGCTAGATGGACAACAGCACTCTCTAGCAAGTTGTGAGAAACGTAAAGGAGGGGAGGAAAGCAAGTCAAGTGATTCAGAAAACAACAATCATATGTTCATCACTGATTCGAGATCAAAGGTGGATGGAATGAGCGCCGGTAGCGCCTTTTTACAGGAACAATGATTTTTACATGGTGTAGAGAAGGATGTAAATATATAGGCGCTCGGTAACTATTTTAAAAGTCCCATTATTCAATGCTCAATAAGTATTATTACATAAGTATTACATGAACGGTGCTTTTCAGTAGTTGCCTCTTTTATGGGCCCTGATGCCATATTTTTGAATCCTTACCATAAACAAATGTTTGCTTTAAAAGTTCTTAGTAAACAATTCTATATTGCGATTCACCAACATATCAAAAAGCAGAAATTGTCAATCTTAAAACAAATTTCTTCCACGAAGATTTTAATATTAGGTTGATGCAAAAGTAATGTCCGCTTTTTGAGAAAAGGTTTTACATAGTATTCATTAAATTATGATTACTTTTCATAATTGAAGAATCTCAGTGGGTTATTTATACCTTTTCGATAACCTTTTGCGATTTTGCACCCATATACCTTCTATGAAAAGGTTGCATTAGACATGATTTACTCTGAGTTTCATGGAGGTGTTGTTCGACTGACCAAAACGCTCTTGGAAAAGCTTGGTTAGGAAATATCTCTGCATCCATCATATTCTCCTGATCTTGCTCCTCCTCACCATGACTTGTTTCAGGGACTACATAATCATTAGATGGTCTTATTAATTATCTTAATAATCATTGAATGGTCTTAATTCCGTAGCATGAGAAGAGGGTAAAAACGAATTGAATTTATATTTTATTTCAAATTTAATTTTACTAGAGTGGGATTTATGAGCTTGTTACTAGATAGAATGATGTTGTGACAGACAAAAATGATATCGACGAATAAACATTTGCATATTCATAAACGTTTTTGCTTTAGATATAAACTTTGAAATACGGCAGTACTTTTGAACAACCTGATATAAATTTTGCTTTTTACTCACGAATTAAATAAAATTCCATCGTGTTACCAACAACTACAAAGATCATGCAACATTTTTGATCGATTACTCGAAGGTTCATGGTCGGTTACAAAACGCGTACACTTGACTCACGTAGGCTGCCTCCAGTCCGCGCTGTTTGATGGCCCTTCCAAAATCATTCGAGGGATTTGCTCATGGTCTGTTGGAACTCTGCGACCTGACACCATTATTTTGTTGACGAATTCAGACGTGCGTCAAGCTGCCAGTCCCCGCAGTCTTAATGGTTCCATGCAGCTCTTTAATGATTTTCGGCGTTCTTCGACACTCTTTGGGGCTCTCTTTGGGGCTCTCTTTGGGGCTCTCTTTGGGGCTCTCTTTGGGGCTCTCTTTGGGGCTCTCTTTGGAGCTCTCTTTGGAGCTCTCTTTGGAGCTCTCTTTGGAGCTCTCTTTGGAGCTCTCTTTGGAGCTCTCTTTGGAGCTCTCTTTGGAGCTCTCTTTGGAGCTCTCTTTGGAGCTCTCTTTGGGGCCCTTTTCGGGGACTCTCGGGACTCCCCTTAGATTTTTATTCTGGTGTTTTTGTAAACTCGGGGCAATTTTCCATATTCCCCTTAAGATAATTCTTCTTCCTGTACTCGCATCCACTCTATCATTTTCTGTCTCGTTCTGGTGACTTTGTTATTTTATCACTTTCTGTCCCTTTCGTTTTCAGCCATGAAAGATGGGGACGGCACTCATATTTTGTGAAGAAATTTTTTCAGCAATTTAAATTTGTGGGTAACTCGAAAGCTACATATTACGAAAATCATGTTGAATTAAGAGTAATAATCATTCTATTTTAACTACTCCGCTGTTCTTGTTTACTTTTTATCACCATTATTTCTCTTCTCTTTCTGTCAGTTTTTACTTTTTTCACAATTCATATGAATGTTCTTTATGTCAACATTTCACGCTTTCACGTTCCCTTTTACTCATTTTCACTGTCCTTTTATGCTACCATTCAATAAAATTGTTGCAATTTTTTTCTTTTTTTACTTCTTTTCGCCGTTATTTTTTACTGTTTTAATTTTTTACTCATCACTTTTATTTTCTGCTTCTTTTCAATGTTAATTCATATTACACTCACTATCATTTCATATCTCCTTTTACTGGATTTTTTTGCTCCTTTTCACTGTCTTTTTTATACCAGTCTGCTCTTATTCACATCTCTTGATTGCATAACATAGATCTTTTGAAATCTCAAAATTCTGAGCAAAAGTTTGCATTGTTCGGCACGACACTTCGCTGGGATATTTAGTCCCGCGTTTGGTGTGGTGGCTGCCCATATTTTACAGGGCTGTAATTCTTCTAAATGTGGTATTCAAAGACCACGAAACTCAAGAATGCAAAAATTGGAGAGCGCCTTGAATTTGCTTCGTTGGTTTTGGTTGAATAAATACGTTGAGCGCTTTTATGAGGTGCGGGACCTAAAGCCCTTTTGCAGTTTCGGGATTTTAACGAAGCCAATGAGCTTAGGAAACCTCGTGTGAGCATTTTGTGGATACGGACCCCAGACTATTCTCAATGTGATGCTCGACGGGAAAATTATTGTGTTGGATTACTGGCAGTGAATGAAGGGAAGAAGCAAATCATACGAAATTGGTGAAAGTTTGATTCAAAGAATGAAGAATAAAAAATCGAGCTTAAAATGATAAATCGTTGTGTGAAAGTGAATTGAGAAATAAATCAATATTGGATGAAAATGTGTACTAAAAACGTTTTGAGTGATAAAATACGAGTCTTGTTAAGGCACAATGAATTTATGAATGAGATAGGGATAAACATTCGATGCAAAATTTTATGAAAAATATGAACAAAATAACATTTTATCGAAAAGGGTAGGCTAATAAACGTGAATGAATGGAACATATTGGGGAAAAATGCTGTCAGAGGTAAATAAAATAATTAATTGTGAAAATTTGATGTTAACCAACAATGAAATGTGGGTAAAACTGATTAATGATGCCTCGTACACGCAGTGTAAGAGCATCAAATCCCCTAGATTCATGTAATGCTAAAAATGTCAATTAGGTTGATATTTCAGTTAAGCGATAATTCACGTAACATGGACTTTTCGTTTTAAGCTGCAATGACAAGGTCTATAATTCAATGTAAAATAATAAAGTTTTCCGTTTATGTACTCAACAAAATAGCAGCAGCATTGCGCTTGTCGTAACTGCATCACAATGTACGGGATATAAATGTGTGTCTAGCATTTATTACTGAGCGGTGGAAGTAAAAGCAAGATCTACAAGTTCTTATTTTAATTTTTAAACACTTGAGGATCTGAATGGGTTTTACAGAGGTCTGCTTTTATTCGAGGAACATTTTAAATATTTCAACCTAAACAGTAATAATCATTGTTTTATTTTGTGTTATTTTTATTATACTTACCCTGTAAGATAAGGAATTACATACTACACATGATCTATACGTCCTTTGAAGAACATTTTTATGCAACCCTAAGATCAGTTGTTAAATTTGTGTTTTGATTGCGGTCAAGTTGCGATGGAGCGCTCGAGAAACATTAATCTCCTCTGGACCATCGAAGTGGCTCTTACCCGACTTCTGTGTTTGAGAAATATTAAGAGCAGAGTTTTTGGCTACCTCAAGTTGTGGCGGAAGGCTCGCGCCGCAAGCTGCAACCTGCAGATAATGACTCATCAGTTAGCCTAAAAAAGCGCCGCTCTGCTAATAAGTTGCTGCGACCCGGCCGCCCTGATAACACAGCCCGCCGCTACCAAATGCAAATCTCCACCTTCTGAGCAGTGGCTTGGTTGTCAACCCGCCGCAGGTCTGTGGCTTGAGCTTGCTCGCTTGTGAATGTCGTCAGTTTTTGCACATCGTTTTATATGATAGAATTTGTCTTTCTATCGCGTCAGCTTTTTGTGAATCACACTTAGAATAACTTTACGAACTGCCAGGGAGGGAAGCAGAAGAGAATTGTCTTTCAACGTATTTTGAGGGCTTAGTGTCTATGTGGAGCTATGCGGGATTCCCCATCGAAACTTGGAATGTATAACGATAGTGGCTGTTCGTCATAGCGTTTCTCAGCGATCTTTACTCCTCAGTGCAGAATCAATACTTGTTAACGGAGGTGATTGTGAGTTTATTTCTGAACATTGTAAGGCGTCGTTTTTCTCTATTTTTATTTGATGTAAGGAGGCATAGGTTGCACCCAACGGACTTCTTGCTCAAATGTTTTCGGTGTTGTCTGTGTGCTTCAGTATTAGGTTTTTCGTTTCGATGAGAAACACCTTGTCACTGTTTGAAGTATTATTTTGGCTAAATATTCTATTTATGGATTTTTTCACCATGTCTTCGTGGCGGGAAGACCTTTAATGTTCAAAATTCTGCTATCAAACTGAAGGCGCTCTAATCTTACAGTACAATATTCGTCTCCGTATTCATGATCGAGTCTGTAAAACAATACATTGACAAGTTCTTAGTCTCTCTCTTCGAAAGTGTTACCAGCCACAACACTACTCAGCCCAAGAGACTTACTTGCAACGGAAGGTGTGTGGATTAACACCTGTAGTTAAGATTCTAACTTTCTCTGCATTAACAACACTATCGATGCTCTGAATCACTCGTACGCACGTCCGAGTAATGACATCAAGATTCTCATATCAATCTCATCGCCTACGTTACCCTTTGTGAAACACCTTTTATAATACATTGCAGACTTTCACGCGTAGTCTTTGAAAAAGAGGTTCGGGTAGTTCAATCAATGTACCAATCAACAGAGTCAAATAATTCTCTATTCTAAATATTATGGGAACTAGTTTATTCAGAACATTTTCTTTTATGCGGATAGGGCTAAATTTCCGTTCAGTTTAAGCAAATGAGGTGTTTTTCCAGGGGATTTCGTAATGGCGATTGAATGAAATGCTGCAGCCCAACTGAACGACATTTAGTTCCGTGGTAGCCCTCTCTCATGTGAGGGGTACATTAAATGATAAGGAGCCATGTTGGGGGTGACTGTCATATTCAGTTCAAATAGTTTACCATGTAAATTTTTAGTTACTTTTGAACTAAACTGAATTTTAAATTCAAGAGACTGCCATAACGCCTGCGCAGTTGATTGTTGTGTTTGCATTCAAATTGATGTTTGCTGAGGGCAACCAAATCCAAGGTCATCAAATGCTTTGACTGTTAACTTCAATGGCCTTTCTTGTCGCCCCATCAGTTAAAACATGAATACTATATTGCTTGCTCTAAAACGGCGATAAGTTCAAAAATGAGTGCACATTAGTTGGAGCTCGAAATTAAAGATCATTGAAAACCTTTCCTTTAGGCTCATCACAATTTTAATAATTTCCTACTCATTCTTGAGTGCCAATCATAAACTTATACCATGAAATTGGAGTGACTGAACGGTTTTATTTCTGAGCTCGAGAGCGTGGTTCAAATACTCGCCTAAAGCCTATAATCTGAGAGTCTATACAATGCTCAAAAATGTTTTCTGTGTGCCAAACGGATCATTTTCTCAGGAGATTTGAAGCTTTGTGTACTACTATTGTCATTTGACAGAGCTTGATCCGGAGCACCTGCTCTAAGCCACGTCCAAACCATAGAACTTTTGCCGTCAACATCGCAATGCTCTTCCCAAGAAACTTCCGAAACGTCGGAACCTTCAGAAAATCTCCCTCGCGAACCTGGTACGAAGTTGGCGGGACAGAATGACATTTCGGGGGAGAAAGAATTTCTTCTCTGCAGAATTGAAGGAAACTAAAGAGCTCACTTACTCTACACTTGTACTCCTTCCTGTGCTGAAAAACTGAAAGGGTAGAACTGATGTCGGAGTAATTTAGCGATCCTGCAATTTTCCGTTGGTAACATTGAATAGAAATGATTATTTTTTTGTCATACCGACACTTTGAACTTGATAAAATCATTCATCATGAGAAGCGAACTAAGAAGTCTAGTTATGCAGCAACGCTAATTTAATGTCAGATCAGACAAAATGGATTACCTCACAGCGAACTAATATTTTACACACTTTCATTCAACATTAGTAAGCGCATTGAAATAATTCATTAAGAAGTTGCCCCCACTTTTGGTTAAACTGACAAGGAAATGGTATTCTCAATTTGAATTATATAATGTAAAAGTCTTTCGCTGCGGCGCTAATAAACGTATGGAATGATACGACGAAGAAATGATCCAGGCTTTGAGAACATTTCCAGCGGTTTTATCCTGGAAGATCCAGCAAAGCAGAATTGATGGTGTTGTCGCGCCCCCAAATCCAGGGTCTGGAATTTAGCGAGGCTGGAATGGCGTGAGACAAGACTCGTCCAGCAGCCGCTGTTTCCTCTGGCTGTAGCGCGCAGCTCCAAGACGCCCTTCATTACAACAAAGCCGCCAATTTTGCCCCTTCGGTTCTTTCGTTTTCCGCATGTCTCAATGTCCTCTTTAGTGACATTGTAAATTTTGTCTAGGCTTATGATGAAATGCTTGTTTTAAAAGTCGTATAAAATTTGTAAATCTACAAAGTAAGTATTTTTAATTTAATAATCGAGAGCTTTTCCTCATGATATTTCGATGTTAATTGACCGTAAGCAATTGCAATACTTTTCATGTTTCGATATTCAACATTTTTGTTGCAATTCGGGAAACAGGGTAATTCCTCAGCCTAAATTCCAAACGCCCGCGCGTCAATTATTCTTACGCTGCCCTTCATCGCTGTGTGTACGTTGGTTCAAAGTTCATCAAATTGTAACCAATAATTTTCTAAAAATTATTAAAATAAAAATGATCCATCGGGTAAAATTTCTAGCCCTGCGCAAATATTAGTGTTTTTCACGACCGAAATCTTAATTGCTGTGCCTCTACAGTGTGCGCAAAATATTCCGTCTGTGATTAAAACAAAACTTGACGAATGTGGTAGCCTATCGTATTCAATTTGATCATTTCAACTTTATTTGAAGCGGGTCAAATTAGCGCACCCAGTCTGTTGGTCGGAGTCCTGTGTTCGCTGCTCTCAGATATTCGTTTGGCTCAAGCTCGGAGCTCATATTCGCGAGTTTTGATGGTTGAGAAATGAACGATGAACTTTAGAATTTCACGGACATTACGTTGTAACAGTATTTGTTGAATGGATAGTTTGTTATTTAGTACTTTGTCAAGAAAGTATCAAGAAAAAGGATCTAGAAATATACGAGGCAGAATATTTTCAGTGGTATAAACACACAATAATATAAAGCAATTAGTATGGTAAAATCGTTAAAAATGGAAATTGAGATTCTTTCCATGCATTTTCTAGTAAAATTAGAGCCTGAACAAGGCTTCAATGTCGAAGTAAGTCCCGACATTTGAAGCTCACATTAGCCCTAAGACTGAATGCAACAAGGACGTCAAAACTTCCTTCAGAAATTTTTTTAAAACTTAGTGTTTCGACCCAGCAGCAGCACGGGCCTGGGCCCGCCGATAAGCCTCTCGGCCCGGCCTCAGCCTGTTGCGTCCCTGATAGCCGGGGGTGTCCGGTGCTTCGCTGGCTCTCTTCTGAAAAACGACACCTAGTCTCAAGAACAACACCGATTGTTTCCACCCTACACTGCGATTCTTTGTATTCGCAACTGCGACTGTTTACTGGCATGCGATGCTTTCCTTTCACTGCTGCAATTGTGTTATGAATTACAATTAACATAATTGTAAACTTTTGCTTCCAATGTAGAAATTATTTTCATTCTCTACTGCGAAGGCTTTCTTCCCATGCTGATAATTTTTCCTAGATTGGCATATTTTTATGGATCAAATTTACTTCTAACTTTTTTTTGCAATTTACGGTGATTTTTTATTAAATTTTGGTTCATTGCCGTTGTGATGACTTTCGTCGATTTTGAAAGACATTTATTTTTGTATATTGTGATTATTTCAAATATTACAGCAATATTTGCGTACCTAACTATCACATTTTTCTTAGTCTTCATCGGTGGAAAAATATCATTCCCTACTCAAGAACCAGTTGTTGTAACATTAATTTGAATTTAAAGTTAAAATTCAGTGTATCAGTAAATTGACCAAAACTTCAGTTTTGCATCTACGAAGATGCACGCGCTTGTTGGAGAAAATTCATTTGGTGAAAATTATGTATAAAACTTGTGTTTAGTGCTCACAGTTCATGAGTTAGTAATTTTGTTGCTATTCCTTTCAACTCCTGCAAAATTTATCATTATAAATTATTTCGATATAAGTTGTGTATATGTCAAATTCAAGTTACTGGAGTGATTGAAATGAATTTGTGGCTCAAAAAAATATTATACTAAATCGATCTAGATGGTCAGTACCTGTACATATAGCGAGTACGCTTTCGTTCGGTCTGCGTTTCAATACCACTACTGTGCTACGTGCATATCATAGTCAGTTCCAGTATTTCAATGTTAGTACCGTGGCACGTGCGCATCATAGTCGGTCTCAGTATTTCAATGTTGGACCGTGGCACGTATGCATCATAGTCAGTCTCAGTATTTCAATAGTAGTACCGTGGCACGTGCGCATCGTAGTCAGTCTCAGTATTTCAATAGTAGTACCGTGGCACGTACGCATCATAGTCACCAGTGTGGTGCAGCTTGCGACTGTCGTGCTGAGTTAGACGCTGCTGCAGGAGTGTTGTGGTGGCCAAGCAGCAATGACTCCAAAGGACAGTAAACACCTAGCGAGCAAAATTCGTGATGAGTTTCTAAGAAACTTACTTCATGATTGGGCAATTCTACTGTATGTATTCCTATGCACAACGCGTACAAAGTGTGAGATTAATTTTTGTTAGTTTTTGTGCATTAATTTTATTATTACTAAATGTGTCCATGGTGGCCAATTAGTTAAGTGTATTTTGCTCACAGCGTCGACAATAATCTTCAACGGTGTATATGCTTTCTACAAATGCCAATATAATGGAACTACTTAAAGTAGTATTCGACGTTATCAAGATTTCAGGAACAGAGATGTGAAAACCTTTCCTCTAGGTAATCTTATAACAGTTAGGTTACTGATGGAGAAACAAATAAGACTAGAGTTGTTCTTGATAACCATATAACACTATATCAACTAGTATGATTATTAGTTCGTAATATTTATCAGCAAAAGTATGAAAGTTTTTTATAGGATAGAGACAGAAGTTATTCAACAGTAACATTCCTGTTCTTATTCTCAATGAGAGCGAGTTGATGATGTGTATTTTGAGTAGTGTACAGTCCAGTACTGAAGCATCATTGGGGTATGAGGACACACGTGCCGCCAGACCCAGGCCTCGGCAGCTGTGGCGTCAGGCCACAACGTCACTATGGCCTCAGCTCTGAAGCCTCATTACAGCGCTTGGGTACGCAAGGCTCTGCCTCCCCACAGAGGCCATACGAGCTCATTAATTAATATGTGCGACTCCAGATGCCGTGGGGCCTGCTCCTTAGCTCGCTATATTAGGCCCATTCATTGACTCGAGTTAACCAATTTCATTAGGAAGCCTGGGGAAGCCATGGTTGTGTGTGTATAAACTTGAGGCGAAGTTTTGATCGAAGAAGACGCGCCACTTGCTCCATCTGCCTCATTACAGCGAGAAACACCGATTTCGAGGATACTTAATGGATTCTATGATGGACAGGTTATTACATTTAGCTATTTGATTTCTAGAGCAATGTTTTAGATACACAAATCATTTACTCCGAGACAGCAATACAAAGCAGGTGTGCTGTCATCAGTTAGTTGAATGAGCGAGTGGCCAGTTTCAAGCTAGGCGATACACACTCGTCAGTAGTAGAGTTTCAGTAGTTTTAATTTAATTTATATATTATGTTTAACCCGTAAACTAAATTTGTTAAAAATAAAACCCTACTCCTGGGAACAAGATTCTTTTTTGTGCCAGTTTATAAACCCTTTAATTTAAAATGACCATTCTTCTAAAATCTCCACGACTAATTGTTATCGTTTTTTCCACGTGTAAATGCGTGTACATTGTTGCAAGGCGAAACATTTGAACACTTGCAATGAATTCATTGTGACATTTAGTTGACAGGTTAATTAATTTGTATTCAAATTCAGAATGTTTTTCATTTTGTTGGTCATTGTCGTTTACAATAACTGTGTTAGAAGCATGGAAAATATACAAAATTTTATGTAAAGAAGATTTTATCTTGGAAGGAATAAAATTATTTTGAAGAACAAGTGTTCATACAGTATATGTTTTAGACTCTAAACTAGCAAAATCAATCGAGGAATCTTAAAATGGTAATAATTGAGTATTTTTAAAAAGACTAACTCAACAATAATTGTTTTCAAAAGTTTTCTGAAGCATGAAGATTTTGAAGTGCGTTTAAAGAGGTGAGAGTATTCGTAGCTTTAAAATGTTCTTATGGAAAGCCTGAACATGGTGGTGGTGCTAGCTCGTCTCGGAATCAATAGGACGTCATTAAAGGGCCTCTGCGAGGTCAATTATGGCAGTTTTTGGAGCCTAGGCCATCGTAAACCGTTTGCGATGATGAAGAGCCTCCTTCTGAAGCGCTCAGTCTCGTCTTAATACTGACGTCGTAAATTTCTGTGCAAAATACGATCCACTCAAGTGTCGTAAACTGCTTCATTTTCCTCCTAGTGGATTTGATAGCAATAGTATTTCGACGGCACGATGGAAAGGTTTACCGAGACTTAACAAGGACCTTGTTTTTGCTTATCTCTCACGTTCCACTGAAGAAGGCAAACATCTGTCGCAAGTTTCGATAGGGAATTATTACTTTTTTCTAACTTTGTCTTCTTTTGGATAGGAGTGATGGGATGCCTATTCAGACATAACAATTTTGCAAACATAGGTCAATCTGCAATGTATTCAGCGAGTCCAGTACGTTTTGCAAGAGCTTAGGCGTTATATCAATTGTTTTTTGCTTTCATAATTGTTCAAGCATTCCAAATTTATCATGTATTTACCAATGCAGCATAAAGTTTTTAATTCCAGAAAGATATGTACTTGTATTTCAATAACTTTACTTTGGAAAACATTCGTTTCAGGAAATGTTATCAAAGCAACCCTTTCCACTCGTGACGCAGGAGCCACATCTTGCACATGTTGGGCAGTTCTGTAGCTGATGTTCAAGGCGGCACATAAAGGTTTTCTCCATTATTCATGGCCGAACTATCGTAGTATTATGGCTTGGATTTTTCAAGCTAGAGGGAAAACTGTACCTAATTTTTTAACCTTCAAAGTTCGTGTGTCGAAAATGACGACTTTTTCCAATGCCTCTCAAATCGTTAAATACTGTTCTTGTTCGTATTACGAGTTATACGATTGAATACGATTACAAGTATTCAACTACAAATGTAATTGAACGGGATTAAATATAATACCATTTTACCGTGATTGTAGAACTTTTATGCTAATATTCCACATTTTTTTGAACTCCTAAAAAAAGCTCTGCAACCAGCACAGACGCAGCTCATTATTTTTTCACCCGGGTATGTGGATGTACGGTCTAAATTACAGATTATTATTTCTTCCTCTTTATCGTTAGCTATTTTATTTCTCAACTGAGTTCATTGTGTTTATCTCGACGAATTTTCTTATTGAAAATACAACTGTTTGAGTTGAATACGTTCTTAGAACAGAGTCGACATCTGTGCGTAAGAGATTGTTTTCGAACTGCTTGGAATTATGGGGTCACAAAATGTGTGTGCTGCTGACATCCAAGCATGGACTTTGCATTAGTTCTCATGAGTCGATATACAATCGAGTTTTTAGATCTTCATTCATTAGGAAAGAATTCGTCACCGTTAATAACGCCCTGTAAAGGGTATCACAACTACTGTAACTTTTCTCCATTAATTATGAATGACTTTGCATGAACCATTAATAAATTGAAAAGCAAGATGCTCATTAATTATAGGTAAATTTTGAACTCTGTCGAAGTTTACCCATAACCTTCTGACATGGTGACTATAATAAGCTCGCCATAAATTCAGGATCCGGCGCCCGTAGGTTATCCATAAAGTTGGCAAACGGAGGCTGTGGGGGAGAGTCATTTGCATCAGGATCGGTACTTTTTGCTCAGTTTTAATTACTTGAAAGCTTTTGCATTGTAATAGCTACTTTAGTGGAGTCTTACGGAAGCGCCTCTCGGCCTAATTGACCAGAACTTATTGAGATTCCTGACAAATTAGATCTCTGGAGCGGCTCCTGCCGTGGCTCTTGTTTCACGTGCCAAGGAACACGAGAGCCAAAGAAGTCACATAAATGAAATGAGACGGAGCCGCCTCCCCAGAACGGCCTCGGCGCCGAGGATTGCAAAAGAAGACTAAAAAAGA
Organism: Trinorchestia longiramus; assembly: GCA_006783055.1. Taxonomy (NCBI): domain Eukaryota; kingdom Metazoa; phylum Arthropoda; class Malacostraca; order Amphipoda; family Talitridae; genus Trinorchestia; species Trinorchestia longiramus. Next base: position 24,406 of record VCRD01001565.1, on the reverse strand, counting down.
ACGATAGCCCATCACGTATTTTTTGCGGATCGAGTGGTAGAAGATGGGAAGGAAAGAATCGAGTTTGGTAGAAACACTTCTTGGGATGTTTTTCTTCATCGTGAGAAACTGTGTATAATATTAATTTGTTTAAAGTTTTAGCGACTTGAAAGATTAACTGATGCAAAATAGTGGAGTGCTTGGAAGATTATGAATTCTGTCTCCCGAGCCAGCACAGATGGCAATGGTCACGTGCTACACTACACGTTATTCAGTTTTTCTTGATGGAAGGGGGATAATGGTGACTTTCCCACTCAGTGACTCTGAGGGCTTTGGTATGTTTTTAACAATTTCTTTAGCTAGTTACAAGAGATTCAGCAGCACTGGTTGTGAGAGTTCATCGTGGGTATTCTTATGCGATAGACCGGATTTTTCTTTTCTTCCTTCTATTTTTCGTTGAGGTTGGTGAAGCATCGTCGCCTGCCCTCCTCCTCGCAGAGCTTGCGTGTCTTTCAAAAATAGTCAATAGAACGTCCAGCTGCAACATTTAATATGTTACATTCCCACTGAGCATAGAAATGATTCCAAATGTCTTGATAATAATAGCGGTAAAAATTTAGATTCGTAATATTTTATAAAAGCAATACAACTACAATAAAATCAATAACAATAATAGTAATAATATACACAACAATAACAGCTTCAATATTGTTTCCACACAAACTTGTCAAGAATAATGCATCAACCAAGACGCGTCAACAACAATGCACCAACAGCAATGCGTCAACAACATAGCGCCTACTGAGACTCAATAACTCATCGATGATGATGAAAGTTATGTAAGAAAATATGAATCACAACGTTCAACAATTTTTGTCGTGCTACCTAATTGAAGCTACTCAACTCCTCTTCATACAGAAGTCAACTGACCTCTCTGCTACTACATAGGACTTTGTCCTCGGAGAAATGTCAAAATTTTTACATAAAATCAAGTTTTTCTCGATCATTCAAAGGCCTCTCGCTTGAGTGAAACCAGTTACGAGACATAAATCGTATTGAAACACTTTGTGGCTCGCGTTAATTGCGCCGTGTAGGTTATGGGTTTTGACATTAACGGTTTTTGAAGGTCGTTTTTGCCAATTTTCGTTGCTTAATTGGACGGTTTTAATGTAAAATGTACTTTCTTAAATGCTTTAAAAAATTACAACGACATTTACAAAGTATTAATATTTTAGTTGTCAAGCCTAGCTCCACTTCCACTTCTTAAAGCCATATTTATGAGCTGCAACTTATTAGAAGTACTGCAACTTATTAGAAGAGCAGTACTCTCGCTGTTCTAATCGCAGTACACGGGAGCCGTGGATGTGCCTAGTGCTTGTAACGAGAAGTGCTGGTTATACCTTGTACTCATTTCCACCCCGCCAGCACTTTGTATTGTCCATTCAACTGCTGGAAAATAGTTCCAGCTGTAGTGCTGATAGCCAAGAAACCAGTTTCTAGTGTTCCATAGAGTCACACAGTCAGGAGAGCTGCGCTGCCCACCTCTGCGGTCTCGTCCGATGTACAACACGTCCTCCCTATGTAGTGTTGGTCCGCCCTCTTGTTCCCACAGGGATGCTTCATGGGAATTAGCCCCGTGCGTTTATTAATCCAGTTAAGTAATTGAGTTAGTCGTGAACGGATTTGTTGGTGCCACCCATTTGCATAGAAATGACTGTCCAGAGCGAGAGGCAGAACACCAACCAGTAGCAGACACCTACGTACAAAAGAAGCCTGGGTCGTCGAAGGGAAATTTCATTGCATACTCACGTAAGATTATTTTTGTCGCCACACCTAACGTTCTTACGTTTTTATAACTATTCAGTCCTTTCTGATCAACATGCGAGATGATGTGAATAGGTATTTTTTACTCCTTAAAGTAAGCAGCAAACAGTGCTTTGTAGTAAAGAGTATCGGACTGGCAACTGCGGTTTAAGTTCACCAGTAAAGAATGAAATACTGAGATAATTAAATGAAGTAACTGGTTGTTAGGTGACGACAATAACATGCTGAACAACATCGATATGGGTTGTATTGCATGAAAATGAAAAATAATTGATGAATGTCTTTATTGGAATGTGTTTTGGAATTCACATGGGGGATCATCAGTGCTGAACTTGTAAAATTAGAGGTAATTTAGTTAAAATTACGTTGCGTAAATATTATGTACATGTAAATAAACATGAGGATTTAGATTTAAAAATCATGACCTGAATGCTTCGTAAATGCGAAGACGTAGGGGACTAGGTAATACAAAGTAAAAATTTTCATTGTCTCGTAGCTTGTTTTGATGTGTAACCAGCGTAAAACGGAACATGATCGCTCGTTTAGAAGAGCAGAGACAGTTGATTTTAAAAAGTTTAAAAGTGTGATTTTCTCCATCAAGCTTCTGTTTAAGAAAAAATTGCTTTATATTTGATGAGCATGACAGTACGAAACCTATCCCTTCTATTTGACGTTCTTAACCCTTTCTTATTCATAGTATTTTTTCATGACGGTTTGCACGTACGTCTTTCTGCAAAGACATTGATGAGAAGAAAAATGTACGAACCCTTTTGTAAGTGTTCTTCGTCCCCTTCACTAAAGTGAAGAACAGAAAAAGCAGCAAGCGAGTGCCGACCTCAGTTTCTCGTGGCACAAAAGCGCACTTCATTGCTTGGGAACAATAAAAGAAAATTAGAAATGGTATTGCGGATTTAGCAATTGTGTACGGGGCCCGACTGCACATTAGGGGGATATTCTTTGATGCCACCACAGCGGGAGGTGGGGGTTTCTTACACTGCAAAACGGGAGAGTTAGGGAGCAGAATTATGACACTACATGATAGAAGGGGTTCAGGAATGTAGTTGCAGCACACAATAATGTAATACACTTGGATTGATGTGAGATCATTGTATCAATCACATTCCGAAATGTTTAGTGAGCTATGGATTTTGAGTGCTTTTGTTCGAAAGTTCTCAACATATTCAAGATAAAAGGGTGTTCGAAGACGAATTGTTTTTGACCCCTGCAGCCTAATATTCTGTTTTATAAGTAACGTTACATTGACAACCCTACAACTGCAGCGGAATATACGTACGACGTATATACTACTTGGCAACCAGCTATTTGAAATGACGTCAAACACAAGTAACATATGAGCTGTAACTACACACTATATGTATTCAATAGAAAGTTTTACCGTAGTACCTGTGGGGGAAAATAGGGAATAATAAAAGATTTTGTTAACTTCGCGTGCTAATGCTTCCCAGTCCGACGAAGCACGCTGCAACACACAGAGCAGTCATCAGTCCGACCTTATGCGTGCTTGTTGAGACTAGATTTAAAATGTAGTAGCCTTTAATTCTTTTATGACTGTCTCAGTAAACAACACGTTTGAAAATTTTATATGAAGACACAAACCCACGGTCTTGGAAGTTCCCAGGAGCATGACACACCAGGAGATGCTTTACAGCGGTCTTGCGTAAGGGTATCTACACGACTTGACGTTTCTAGAGAAATATGTAGGATTCTCAAACTCCTCAACAGGTATGCTGATAGTGTTTGTACCGCTTATGTTACAAGTTTAAAAGACTTTAGCATCAGTATATCTTTATAAGATATTCCAAGCTATTCATAGCATGAATAGAGTTTACGCTACTTGCTGGATTCTACTGTGGTTTTAGTTGTAAGATTTCATTTTTTCTACTTCCCTTGGGTGTCTGTTTTGGGTGAGGTTGATGTAGCTATTTTCCTAAAAATTGTTTTATTGTTTTCGTACTCACCCGTCATGTTCGTAGCTGAGGTACTTACTCTTATGTTGCAAGCTGTTGCAGGCTCTACTAACAGAGGCACAAGTACACCAAGACAATAAAAATCAAGACAAATTAGAAGCAAAAAACTTAATTGAAACAACTCATTTTCAATACATAGTTGAAAGTTTGTTGTATTATAGCTCCAGTGATGCCTATCGAAGTGACCTAAATAATTTACATCAGTTTATGATTCACTAGTGTATAACATTGAGAACCTCTGGTTTTGATATGTACCTGAAACGAACTACGCTGGAGAGGTGAGTTCTTTTACATATTTTATTCCTATCATTGTTCGTCCTCCCCAGATGGGCTTCCTGGAGGTCCAAGTGCCTCCTGAAATCGTGGACGACGAGAGTTCGGGGGAGACTGAAGTTTTGGAAGGCGGCAACGCTCGTCTCTACTGCAAGGCTAGCGGTGTCCCTACTCCCACCATCTACTGGAGGAAAGAAGGTGCTAGCAAACGTAAGTATAATAAATTTACGTAGAAACCGGTGACGCTAGTTGCAAGTAAATATTTAAAGGTCTACTTTGGTCCTTTTTTACTTGATCTGAAGATTCGGTAGCTACCATGTATGTATTATTATCTCGTTCTAAAAATTAGTGTGGATTAAGGCTCATACGAACGAAAACGTCGGGACTCAATTACACGAATCTAAATATCATTTGTAACGTATGTAAAACTGACTATCGTTCAGGCTCTCACTGACTGCGTCTGCCTTCAAGTTCCCGGTCAAGCAACTAATTTAAGAGCAGCAACTGGAACGCTGACTTCGTATCAGACGATGCGTTGAGTTGAACTCACCAACAGTGCGGAAAACTTGCACGACCGCACGACCGTTTTTTGCTTCAGCAAAGCTAAGAGTACCTCATAAAGTTCTCTGAAAGCTAGGAGTGCCTCAAAAAGCTATGTGAGAAGAAAAATATTGAATAGTCTGAAGTTCAAACTAGTCATTCATGATCCTAATGAAAATTCAGTGATCTGTGGTTCCAACCGGGGCTGATTTATTCAAAAGTAAAAATGAAACAAACCTGGTCGAGTGTTGTTTCTTGCTGCTTCTGATACTGTTTCATAAGTAGTAAAATAATATTCCTGTTATTTTATTGTAATAATGTTCTTATTCCAAGTGTAATTTAACACTCAAATTACTTGCACTGTTCTTATTGCCATCGTTTTTATTTACTCTAATCATCAATGTTATCATTATCATTATAATTTTCAAAGGTCAATATAGAGGTCACGGGCTACTGTGACGCTCATAGAACTACCAGCACGCAGCCGGCGGAGGGCGCAGTCATGCAGCGACCGACGGACCACTGGAGATGTTGAGCTTATACAGAGGGGCATACAGAGGGGCCTCATCAAATCTAATTTGAGTTGCTAGGTTTAGGAAAAAACCTCGCTGCTGTTGGCAGAGTTTGGGTATGAGGGTCACAGTCATCATTCAAGTCTTCGAAACACGTAAGCAGCAATGAGATGATCAGTTGCTCAGTTGCGAGCCACACACTTGTTTTACAATCCTAGATCACAAACAGGAAACTTGACAATATAAGTTTGAATTATTTAGGATGGAGTTCTAATTTTTCAGGTAACCAGATTCAAGAAAAAGGAGAGAACTTGACGATGACCCGCGTGATGCGACAAGACATGGGCCATTATTTCTGCATTGCGAAGAACGGTGTTCCTCCCTCCGTCAGCAAACGCATTATGCTCCGAGTTAACTGTGAGTGATTCTGCCTGCGTGCAGACCATGGTACAATGGAGTATTTCACTGTGATCGTAGAATCAATTTTATTATGATGTTTTGATGCTTTCATTCTTTTTTTGAGGTTGACCCAAAGCAATTTTGTTTCGCTTATGAGTTCACTAACAATACTACCGTAATGCAAAGAACCTGTCGTTTATTTCGTGAGTATTATTATTGTTTGTTCATTGGTTCACACACCAGAATTCAGTTCTCCTCAAAGTAAATGCTCCCTCTGTTTGTAAACAGTTGGTGCACAGTTCGGAAAACATTCCGGCTTTTTGTGTTTTTAGGACAATTAATTTTCTGTGTGAGATAAAAATTTGCCTTGGGAGTACTTACACTAGTGCACCCACTATTTTCATTCCCATCTTGTTGCATAACAACAAAGAATCTTTCCTATGCCGTTTGGTGGCTATCCCGTCTACATTCTTCTGTACGAGTAGACTTGTAAGGCGAACTTGTGGATTGAATGTGTAATTTTCCTGAAATGTCTTGAAACGAAAATAAATAAAATGATTTTGTCTATGAAATTTACATATAATGTAAATTTTGTTTTATTTTGTTGTTTGTTTGGTTTTATACACAATTTTTTGTTCTTTACTCTATTTCTTTTTAATTAAGCCTAGGAATGTGTCGGATCATTTTGCCGAGCCACGATGAGACGAGGGATCTTCATAAATGCCTGTTTGGGTATAAATAAGAAAACCTTATATCAGTATAATTTTCGCCCGGGTGTGAAATTATTTTCTGCATATATCTGCTAAAGATGGAATTGTGATATTGTAAATATATAGCAAAGGATAACGAAATTAAGAAGCATTGAAATTGTCATAACTTTTAGATCACACATAGCAAGTATCGATCTCCTTTTCCTAGACTTGACCGTAGCTGTGTATTTCTAACTTCCCTTAAAACATACATGATCCTTAGGAGCGTTCCTGGCTGCTCATCTCATAGCCCACAGTACTTATGACTCGATTCTGGTGTAGGCTTAGTATTGTCATTAGGCAGGCTTTATCTTTCCGCTTCTTCCCCGTTCTCTGTCTAGCATAAAGTTTCTGACGTGTCTTGCGTGCACCCTTCCGGTCAACTCTTTTTACGCTAAATTTCTTAGCTAACTTATTGTGTTTGTGGCTTGTTCTCAGCACTAATTGAAACACCTTCGAAGTAAAGAACGTTCTAATATCCAATGTAATTGTTCTACACGCCGTCCACGGCTACAGTCGAGCCCCTGGTCACGCTGCCCATCAACATGTTCTCCTTCCCCGAGGGCGACGACGTAACCATCCAGTGTAAAGTGGAGTCTTCCCCCCAGGCTGTTTCGACTTGGCGGCGAGTACCAGGTCAGCAAGCATGCAATGTGTGCACCTAATGCTTGAGTACATACATACATTGTGTTCGTGTACAAGTTGTAAGTGTACAAGATGTAAAAACCCTCAAGTTTCTCAAGTTTAACAATATAATAATTACAGAATGAAGATATTTGTGAAACATGCATTTTTAGGGGCCGTAGAGTATAAACAAGATGTTTACATGTACAGGGTGCTCCCATATAAAATACACATGAGTAAAAAATAAATAACACAAGAAAAATATTTTATGTGGATGCACACTTTAAATATTAAACTAAAAATTAAGATTTTATAACAGGTATACTGAGGGAGTTTCTTGTCAACCGCTTCTGTACTCTTTGAAGACACACATCAACTGATATTTCGTAGAGGCAAAGTCAGTTCTTGGCTCTCGTCATAACGTCAAAACTAAGCGCGGAAACTAAAAATGTTGGTTGACCGGATAGCCATGTTGTCAATTTGTTTTCAACTTATGTAACTCCGTAACAAAAGGGTTTTAAATTATGGTACTTGCATTTTCGTTGGTGTCAGGGGTGCACCTATAATATGAATTACTTGTGCACTTCAACCGTTATTTTATTTATATCGGAATATCCATTACTTTCTATTCCTCGTTCCTTTATCTATTTATTTGTTCTACTATCTGTGCGTAGAAACAGTTTTTGGTCTAAAGTACACGAATACATAAATTTTTGTAATAGTCACTGCAGTCACAGTTTCGAATCAGCTGATATCATCACATAATAAGATTCCCAGATTTATTCTCCGCAGACAAATATTCCCGTCAGGCACACCGGAAGTCATGCAGTATCGCTGGTCTAAATATCATCTCTGTGATCGTAAATACTAAAAATTCATTAGGGAGTTTCTTCGTCCACTCTTCAAACTTAGTCTTTATTAACAATGTTATTGTTATGTTTGTTTTGTGTCTGTGAGTGACTAGCCATTTGCATACGAGTGACAGGTTGCCTAGAAATTACTAGAAAGTAAATCTAAAAATCAACCAATAAACATTTTTATCGGAGTCCTTTGTTATATTGCCTTCGTTTTTGAAATTAGGGGAACAAATGATCATCAGCAGTCACAAGTACAACGCCACGGAGAGCCACCAGGACTACTACGTCACCATGATGCATCTCACAATCAGAAACTTCACCAAGAAGGACGCCACCAACTACTTGTGTGCTGCTAGTAACTCTCTCGGTTCCAGCGATGCTACAATAACCGTTAATGGTAAACTTTCTAATATTAATGAATTTAAAATTACAAGTTTTATAACTACTCTGGATTCAATTAATTTTACTTTATTATTTAATCCTGATGTTGCCTTGCTGAGTACCATTATTAAGTGGGGATAGATGACCACTATTGTTCCTCATAGCTCATCCCGACAAAAAATTGTGTGGTTGCCTGTGAAACGAAAAACAGCCAGGTTTATTAAAATTACTATAGATTTGTAATTTATTTACACGAGAGCTACAATTCATAAAACTGATATTACTTTGTTTTGTCCTCAGCTACACCCAAGCCAGCGACGTTGAAACCAGACCCTGAGCCTCGCATCCCCAAACAGATGTCATCACCAAAGAATGAAATCAACAAAGACGAAATCCGCCGTAAAGACGTCCTCGTGATCAACGGTCCTATTGATTTGTTCCTGCCTACTGATGCCAGCGGAAGACAAATTCTACCAGTTGAAGGCTTAAATCCCGGAGGCCTGGACGATGGGGGTTTTCAAAACTCGGGCAGATCACCTGGGTTAGGAGAACATTATCCGGGTTTAGAGGAACCCAGTAACGGGTACGACGTTTTCAACTTGTTTGGATCAGGAGGATCGACTTTGTTGACCGAATCGTCCAATAGCAAAGCCCTTAAAATTATTGCGATCGTTTTGGTCTTTCTAGAAACTCTTTTTGAATTTAGGGAAAATTGAACGCTAGATGTAGAGTGAAAGTTTGTTAATGTATCCTATAGGCAGCTTTAGAATGTCCCTTGCTAAGTATATGTATTTATAATAGCTTACACTGTAGGGGAAGAAATGTCAATGCTTCAAAAATATTTGGATTCACAACTGTAGGTCAAACATTGTATTCTCAAATTATACATGGTAACTTTATATTAAACAAATGCCCATTGGGCGTACACGGAAATAATCAATGAAATATTAAATTTAATATCATTTAATTCAGGATAAGCAGATGCACAAGTTGTACCGAAGTCGATACTCCAGTTACCAACGACCCACATCCAACACCATTACCAGAAGACGGATCACTTTCAGTAAATACAGATACCACTTCCATAATCACTAAAAAGAACCTAAGGCAATGCGGGAAAAACATCAGACTCACGTTAAAATCTATGACCGACACCGATTTTAAACCAGATAAATACCGGACATCAATAGCAATAATTTGGTCTTTCCTAGTTTTGATATATTAAATGTATTAGGACTCTCTCAATGTTGCCATCACAGATCCCTACATAAGCCGGCATTGATTTTCTCTTTATAACAGGGACGCTCGTTCACTTTATTGAGAATACAAAAGCAACGTATTTTTTTCTTGTAAAAGGGAACTATCATATGTACTCAGAATTCATCAAAAAGACTCCACCATGGGATTGTGAAAAAACAAATTTATAAATATGGAGTGGTTTGTGCTAGGTCAAGGCTCATTAGAATTTTTACGGCTTTTTCATTTTTTCTAGCATGCATTTGCTTAAATTAATTTAAAATAAGCTCGCAACAAACAACATTTTTGCTACAGATGTGTTATTGGCAGACAATGTAGTAGGCTCTGCAACGACTACCTGGAATTGCAACTTATGAAAGACTATTAAGTAGCTTAGTAAAAAACTTTTGAGTGTCTGAGGTACTTGAACTAATGATATGAGCTGGTATTTTTTCTAAGATCCAGCGAGCAGAGTATGGGAGTATCTCAGGGGCGAACGACAAAGTTCCTGGTCAATTCAAAGCTTCAGAATTTTGTGCATTTCTCACCTTCAAATTCATCTGAAGTTGCAGACTTTCAATATCCGTTCCAGCAATTGCAGGCCGGCTTTCAAACGTTAATACTGTTGTTCCAAAAATTTTATTCCTATCACATTGAAATGCATCGTTCTCCCTGCTTTCACCCATCTAGTGATATGTGTACATAATTCAGTTATTTATCTTGCTTTATCGTTTCTAAGACGACAGTTTCTGCTTTCAGTTTTAGCAATCGTGGATTGAATACGTTGTTATGGGCTAATTGTTTTTTGACAATAATTATCGCCAAGAGGATGACTGACATCGTAGATTTTACCAATACCTGTTGCATACTTAATAAGTTTCGGGTACACAGCGCCTTGGTGACGATAGAGTAAGATTATTATATAAATATTGCTGGAGCTTCCATCAGTCCATATCGCTGTTCAGTACCGTGCGTATAGCTGTACTGTAGGTTATAGGTAATAAATATAGCGGGTGTTTCTGTTAGGAAGAAAAGGGAGTAAAATGTTCTTATAGATCAGTGGTTCCTAAACTATGGTACGCGTATCACTAGTCGTACGCGAGGGCCTTACAGATGCTACATGAGTACTTTTGGGGTTATGTGTGATATTCAGTTGTTAGCAACTTGAATTTTAAAAGTTGCTAACGACAGTAGCGGTTCACTGTCACAGCCAGTTATCCACCTGCCCCTGCACTGTGAAAGTATGTTTTGGATTTGTTTGTATTTTTTTGTGGATTAAATTTAGTTTTCTTTTTCTTACTTTTCAAACATGATGCTGTACTGATTGATCGTTGCGTAATTATCCAAATTTATCAGAGTTTTTGTATAATTACGCAACGATCAATCAGTACAGCATCATGTTTGAAAAGTAAAAAAAAGAAAACTAAATTTAATCCACAAAAAAATATAAACAAATCCAAAACACTTTCACAGTGCAAGGGCAGGTGGATAACTGGCTGTGACAGTGAACCGCTACTGTCATCAAAAACTTTTCGTTCTTTATTTTTTACACTTATTGGTCCCATCTGACTGTTTTAATTTGTACAACCATACTTTTTCACAGGACTTGATAACATGCCGAACTAAAAGTATGACCTGACGTACATCAGGTATAGTTTAATTGAAAGCGATCGATGAGAAAAAACTCTTCCGCAGTGTAAAGTCTGCATCAAGACACTTTTCAATGAAGCTGTGAAACCCAGTCTGCAAAAACGTCATTTTGAGACAAAACCCACGGACAAGAAGGACTGAGATCATAGCTACTGACAGCGACTTGACGAGGCTGTAGAAGGGTTGCGCTTGTACCAGACTGGCCAGATCCCCCAAGAGGCAGAAGGGTTTGTCAAAGCATTCTATGAAGGAGCTTTCCTGGTGGTCAAATACATGCAGGTGCATACCATTGCAGAGTCTCTCGTCGTCCCAGCGGCCAAGATCTTGGTCAAGCAGGGAATTAGAGAAGAGGCTGTAGTGAAGTTGGAAAATGTGTCTCTGTCTAACAACACTGTGCAGCGCCGTATTAAGGAATGTTTTACGACACTCCTGACCAAATGACTGCAGGAATGGGCTTCAAAGTTCGGGTTTGCCATTCAATTCGATGAGTCAACGGACGTCACTTACTGCTCCCAACGACTTGTCTGTTTCCGCTTCACACAAAATAATGCAGTGAAGACTAAGTCATTGATGAGTCAAGAGCTATCCAGTAAAACGAAATGAATTCATATTTTAAAAATTTCGGAGAATTTATTCAAGCAGAATGAAGTGAATCGGGAAAAGTTGGTCGGGTGCGCGACAAATGGGGCTCCGTCTATGATTGGTCGAAGATCTTGGTTTCAGGCCCATCCAGAAGTTGTTTCCAAATGCATTCTTTGTCCACTGTTACTTACGCAGATTTGCTTTTTAACCAAGGGGCTTCTTCTGAAGTTATTTTTAAGCAGAATTGTCAAATTCAGGAATTATGTCAAAACATCAACCCTGAATACTCGTCTGTTTAAACTGATCTGGGAAGATTTTGGATCAGACCACACGTGTCTTTTCTATCACATACGGGTTCGCTGACTCTCCCGGGGAAACACAGCACTGTGAACTGAGGATTGAACTCCTCATTTTCTTCAGGAAAAAATATATTTTTCAAAATATCTGGAGGACGAAGTTTTTTTAATGTTGACCTACCGTTCGGACATTTTTTGGGGTACTCTCAACCGAGTAAACCTGTCGTTTCAAGGGTTGACTACTTTAATTAAGAGTTGACATCGAAGCTAGCTGCTTTTATCAGGAAGTTGGGCCTCTGCATGGAGAACCTGGATAGCAAATGCGACTACGGAATGTTTAAACTCCTGACTACCTTTGAGATCGAGCCCAACGATGAATTTTCCCAGGAAGTCATCCATTCCCTCTCACTGTTTAAAACTGAATTGAAGCATTAATTTCCAGACGTGACATGTTGTGCCTACATTACCAATCCATTATCCGTTGTTCTAGCAAACTGGCCTCTAGGGAACAGGAACAATGATCTCATAAATATCCAGTCTGATGAGACCGCAAAGGTGAAGTGCAAAAAATGCTGTCATATAAACTTCTGGGCATGGCCTTCCCAGACCAGACCTTAGCCCAGCGCGCTGTTCCTAAGCTACTGATTTTCCCCTGTACCAGGGAGTATGAGCAGGGGTTCTGTCATGATGAACATAAAATTAAAAAACAGGAATCGTCACACTGCCAGTCCTGAGCATAATTTTGGAAGTGCCGTATGCAAAGTTATGCCACGCATCGACCAATTGATGGAAAAGTCGCGGCATTCCTCAAATTAAAATTTAATGAATAATTTGTTTTTTGTTGTTGGCTCATTTATTTATGTGTTCTAATTATGAATGAATGATTATCTAATCGAAATGTGCTTTTCCGTAATCAGGAGGCACGCAGCGATGGCACGGGGGCTTCAAGTGATACTCAATCAGAGAAAGTTTGAGAACCACTGCCATTTGATAAATAGGCATGAGTTGACCTAAATTCTGCTATTGAGGTACGTGTACTGTATACTTGGTTTTCGTATGTTTACCACCGGGAGTGATGCGAGTACATTGGTTCTTGTACTCCAAGACTCGCACTAGCTCAATTCATGCTCGTTCAATTTGTATTCGCATACTGGACATTTCATGGATGACTGATAGCAGATGTCTCATTACAACAATAAGTGTGAATTTCAATAGAACAACCGATTGGAAAGAACAATACTTGTGTACTGCATCTCTGAGAGGACTGTCTAAAACCCTAACAAAGCAAGCGATGGAAAACATCATGACAATGACTGCTGTGATCTATGAATGACTGCCTGCTACATCACCTTAGACGAGTGGTCTTAAATAGCAGCCAGAGCCCATTTACTTGCGTTTAATAAGGGCACAGCATTTTAATTGTTGATTTAATATCAGTATGATATGTTCAAACCGCTTACTATGCTTATGTTATGGGGTTTAAGAATGGTCCCATGGATTTTGTATTTGAGATACAAATTTGTGTGATAGCAGTGGGTAGAATCTAGAAAATACAACTGTTCAAAATCTCTTAGATATCCTCAAATATTGGTTTGAATTTAATGTTTATTGTGGTTTTACCCCTAGGCAGCCAATGGATCGTAAAATCAATACATGAACGATACATGTGTCGGCATAGCACTAAAATATTAATGTTTTTCCATTGCTACAGTCCAAGCATTATATAAGTTCAACCCGTACATTATTGGAAATTCTAGTATATAATGAACTCATGTTTGAAGACGTGCTCGGGTCTACCAATAATAAGAGAGCATTAACTCAGTGCAAATTGACGTTTAATTGCGTTATTTGTTGCTAAATTTATCTGCTTCCATGTCATTGGACGAGCGAGTTCTTTTAAATATAATGAATATTTAGTTTTTAAGTACAAGCTACGTAGAACTCTTCCAGAAATTTGCTTAAATCTACTTATTTGGATATGTGAAATGCAATGTTGACTTAGCGCTCCTCGGTAGATGACTAGAATTCCTGAGCTCCACTCATACGAACGCCAAGTGTCCTGTGCGTCTGATCGTGCCTGTCACCTCAGTGCGCCTGGTCGTGTGTATCGTCAGTGCGCCTGGTCGTGCCTGTCACCTCAGTGCGC
>VCRD01001565.1:0-10255 GCA_006783055.1 Trinorchestia longiramus | reverse complement strand
CTGGTCGTGCCTGTCACCTCAGTGCGCCTGGTCTAGTGTCTCGTCAGTGCGCGTGATCGTGACTGTCTCGTCAAAGCACATTAAGAGGTAATGAAATGGTTATCTTCATACGCCTCCTAGGCTACCACAAAAAAAATGCAACAGAAGTTTCAGAAGGACATTGTGGGCTTATGTTACAGGAAAAATAAACTTTTGTTTCTCCCATAGCTTTTCTTATCTTAAGTGCCGCTTTTATGTTTCATTCTTTCCATTCTCCTCATTTTGATGTTTCCTCTACCAGTTGTATCGTCTGTTACAAACGATATGCTAAAATTTTGCTTCCCATTAGTGCTTTTCGACTGACGATTTTGTGAGTTGCAATATGAAGATGATATTAATTGAGCTTAAGCGGTAGTCAGGCGTTGAAATTATAATAACTACCACATTAATGGTAATTAAACTGTTACAATGTTGTATGAAATTAATGTTTAAGTGTAGGGGCTGTACTTGTATTTTGTTTAATAGTAAATACAGTGGAAGCTTCGAAGTATTGCAGCCGTTTTTCGTCTATGAAGCTGTGACGTCTGCCATCGCTTGAACGTTATTTTTTGTAAATTGACGCTCTTTATCGGGAGACGGAATTAAAGTTAGTGGAAATTAGCGATTGCACATGCTCTAAAGTTCTGAAATTTATATATAATTCTTGGAACTTTGCATTAGAACCTGAAGCTAATTTTTAAATAAATTTATCTCGTGTGAGAGCTTAAACGAGCTCTTTAAAACCATACACAAATTCTCTACTTCATAGAAATATGTATTGCTTTATGCCACGTAGGCTTGCATTTGATTAGTCATTAAACATTCATTGAGACTCATTTTATACATTTTGTTTCGGCTGCGTAACCTCAGAATTAAGACAGTAAAAGCGGCGAGGTTCTGACAAATGATTGACTCCAGCGATCGGAGAGCGAGAAATGTTGTCTCCCACGACACGTTACGAAGGCTTAACCTTTTAAGGCTCATACTTTTGATGGAAAACAATGTGTGGTACAAATTTTGAGCTGCTGAGCATCACAGGAAATGTATTTTAAAAAAAGGGTTGCTTTCTGTACCACCAAGCATTAAACATGATCTCTTCTGAGATATGAAATGCGTATCACCACGCTTCAAAGGGTAAACTAAGCGGTAGGAACTACATCCTGTCTCAAAATGCTGCTCTGAGAAAATGAGAGATTTTCTATGGGGTTCTAATTAGTGAACTAGGCAATCTTTTGAGAGTCTGTTGATGATACTAGGCTTCATCTATGATACACAGTTTAGGATTTCTTTGATGAATGCGAATTACGATCAGAAAAAAATGCCTGAGTAAACTAATGTATTAATGAATGTAATGTTTTTTAAAAAACATTAAAATTTTTGTAAAAGGGGACGAGTTTCTTACCTTATTGGTTTAAACGATGAAGACGGTAAAAGATTACAATAGATCCTTCCATGAATTTTAGTGATGGTCCAAAAACGTTATAGTTTGCTTTCAGGAATTAGTTGCATAGAGTGTAACTATAGAGTAGAGTTGAGACGCAAATATAATGACGATTGAGTAAACAGTGAGTTAAATATGTATGAGATTTGAATAGAACACATTGTAAATACTGCAAGTGGTGTTTGTAAATACATTTGTTCTTTACGAAGCTCTAGTCCAGTGTGGAAAATATACGTAAATAAATTACAAGCGTTCTCAGTATATGGAGTTATTATTATTATCCCTTGTGATTCAAACTGGTGCACCGTGTCGCAGTAGCAAATGCTACTCGACTGCGGTGCGCAACTCGAGTGTTGTGCGATTGTGGTACCAGACTGTGAGGTGGTTTTCAACGGATGCCCTGCAGTATTTCTTGTGGGATATCAGCTTCTTATGGGCATCTGAACTTCCCTGAGAGATCAATGATGATATTGCCCCTCATCAATGTGCTTGGTGGATCTTGCATCCCTCAGTTGTGTGTCCAGCTATTTGTAGCAAACTCAGTAACGTTTTTTCGAAGGAGGCAGCCTTGGGTTTGGTTGCTAGGTCTTGCCTTTCTCTGCCCGCTTTTATGTCTCCCAACTGGAGCACGTCGACATTCAGAGTAAAAAACTCTTACATTAGCATTTTAATTTGTATTTCAGTGCTATCATGTCTCCTTTTCATTTTGTTGATATTCTTACGCTGATTTTTATTGCTGAGTTGTGCTAACTACGAAGTCAAAATTTTACTTTTCTGTGGTGCACTTCAGCGAAATATTTTTTGTGCTTTTCTGTGATCATCACTTTAATTGAGCAGATACTGTTGTAAATCCAGAATCGAATAAAAGCGTCCAGTCTCAGTGCGGAAAAACTGAACAATTTATGACAGTGACAACGTAATTCCAAGAAGTTCACTATATTTGGATCTCCTGAAATATTACGATTTGTGAACTTGAAAATTCACTGCAAGACGGCAGAAATACAAACTGCTTCTCTGAACGTAAAATGGGTTCCTAATTGCAATGCCCAATAGCGAAACTCATTCTTTGCAACCATGTGTAGTAACAGAAAATTACTTGAAAACAGTACAAAAGAAGCTAGCGAAATTGAACAAAAACAAATCTGAATACCGATGTACGCAGCCAAAGAAATTCATACTACGACACCAATAACTGTTGTGGATTCCATATTAATAACAGAACTGGAGACTGAATAACATCCCGCAGGCAGCTAAACAGCAAGCCAGGTCGAATAAAAAATGGAAAAATGTGTAAAAAACTCGACCGCACAGCACTCATTACATCCCGTTGCTCGACATGTCGTGCCGGCCAAGGGACAGTCGTCGCACACAAGTCCGACCATCATGTAGCCGCGGTGTTCCCGTCCTAATGTTATTTTCTTAGGGATTGTCAATCGAATTTCTTATAGCAAAATTGAAAAATGAGCATATTTTAGGAATAAAGTTTTATGACATGTTATATGTTCATAATTTTATGTGAATTTCTGTTGGAGTAAATTGTGATGGATTCTTTTGTCTTGAGTCTCGTTATTTCAAGATATTTTTGTTCTCAGGTATTTCGAGGAGACAAAACTCTCAGTCAACAGATGAACTCCTGAGGTCACACAACTGGAGTCTTTACTGCAAAGCAGTAATCTGTGGAGAAATCTTAAAATGAGTTAAGTATTGAGTTCTACGAACTATAAGATCAATTCTCCATCGAGTGATGTTTCAGTGAGTGCATTTACGCCTTGAAGAAAACAATGACTTATTTATGGTTGATATTTCTCCGAGAAATTTACTTTTCGATCAAAATATTTTTGTGTTTTAGTTTTATAGTACTCTATATACATATATCTCAATAACTGTGTTACAGAGTCAACTAACCGATGACAATGAGCATTTATGGTAAAACTCCTACACTAAGTTTCAGAATATCAACTCTAGAAGTTAGTTAACAAGAAACTGAGTGATGAAATTAAAGTTGATGATTAACTGCGTGAAATACAACCTAGGTTTATGATTCGTGTATGAAAATTAATATAAGGAATTTTACAAAAATCGCTTTTTCGTAAAATAAGTGCGCGATGTGTCAGCGCCGTTACTTCTGTTTATATTTTTAGTTACTTATTCCTTGTGCTGATTCCTTTAGTGTGCTGCTGCAGCAGCAGCAACACTAGGAGTCGAAACAGTCGGTCTACTTGGCTTCGAAAACTTGAGTTTTAGATACACGACACAAGTGCACGCTACGTGTTATGTAGTGAAAGAAGGTTTCATGTAATCCAATTAGCAAGAGAGACCTACGTAGCTCCAACAATATACAACTGATGACAAAACTTGGGTTCAAACATCATTAAGCTCGCCAATTACAGGAAACTTTGTTCAGAGGGAAGAACTAACAATTTTCTAGCCCCAGCCTGTCTGCATATCATGTCCCACAGCGCAAACAACTATGCGCTGGTATCAGGATTTTCTTTACCTTTAGCTGTGTGGAGCATGAAGTTTGAGATAATACCAAAAAGGCAGTACCTCAGGCATGCTGTAAAAGCTGTAAATATGTGTAATAATTCAATTTATTTTTAATCCACGCTCTGAGTCATAGTTTTAGGGATGTTAGTAAATTCCTAACGCAATTTCTTTCTTCCTACTATAACTTAGACCTTTCAAAGGTCGCATGAGCTTAGTTCTCCAACAGAGAAAGCAATTGATGTTTGCTTGTCGACTCGGGATGCTAATGCAAGTGACAGCCACCGTCCTGCTGTACTTGCTGTCAAGCTCCTCATGCCTGGCACCAGACACGAAGCCACATATCGTCTTCATCTTGGCGGATGATATGGGTCAGTGACGTGTATTTTATGGGTCAGTGACGTGTATTTTATGGGTCAGTGACGTGTATTTTATGGGTCAGTGACGTGTATTTTATGGGTCAGTGACGTGTATTTTATGGGTCAGTGAAGTATTTTATTGGCTAGTGAAGTATTTTATGGGTCAGTGAAGTATTTTATGGGTCAGTGAAGTATTTTATGGGTCAGTGACGTGCATTTTACGGGTCAGTGGAGCGTTTATTTTCGTAGGCAATCAACTCAATTTAAAAAATCAGTCTTCTTATGAGTAGAATATCACCTTCAGAAGTTCATCACATTCTGTAGCATCAAACATTATTTGTAGTACATCACATTCTGTGATGTACTACTGATGCTGCAAAGTTACATGTAGTGTCAGTTAACCTGTGACTGAGTGGTTGTTAGTTCCATCGTCGTCTATTGGACAAAAGAAAAATAAAAGATCATCAATGTTGATATTGCTGCCAAATCACATCAAAACATTTTTATTATGCTTTTAGCCTCGAGTTCACCCCTAATAAAGGGGAAAAAATGTCTTTGGGTATTATTCATGTTCTGATATTCAGAGAAAATGACTGGCATAGGATTATTGCCACCAACACCAGTCCTCCTAAATTATTTTAGCTCCCAAGTACGAGTATTATCAGTTTTCTATTTTTAAATCTTGCCCAAATAAAAGGTATATGAGAAGACAAACTAAAATAAGAAACATTCCGCTACCGTTACTTTATGTGTACCGATGAGGATTGTTTTTTGTTGCATTTGGCTTTTCCAATAGTTGTATTGTCGAACTGTGAAGGAAGGTAGTGAAAATATTTCATTTGAATGATTCGATGAAGTTGTCTTTCCTGACTGTCTGCCCCTCTCTTCTTGACGGTATCCAGGTTACTACGACACCCCCTGGCACAACCCCCTGGTCAGGGCACCTGCCCTCAAGACTTTGGCTGACGAAGGGGTTACACTGGAGCAGGCCTACATGCTGCCTGTATGCTCCCCCAGCAGGGCGGCCCTCCTCACGGGGAGATATCCCCACACCAGTGGCATGATGGTGGGGAAGTAGTGGTTAGTGGGGAATACGTGTGTGTGGTAAGGAGGAATTTTTCCCTGTGTTTGGTAATGATTTGGAATAGGCAGGCGATATACAGTAGAAATACCATTCTAATGGGGTTCTATAGAGGGAACATGCATCCAGAAGTCATTAGGATTGAAGAAAATAAATAGTGAGGATTACTTGGTTGTATACTGAGGCTAGAGAAGTGTTGTCAGTGTTTGTACACGGTAAACATTCCCCAAAGTGACAGATAGACTAAAACTTGTAGTTGTAAACTGTGGACTATCTTGTTTCAGAGTCAAGAAATCGATTATTTTTGGGGCTGCGTTGTTGAGAAATAAAATTAAATCAATTATCAATCGACAATTGAATCGGAAAGGAAAATATGACGAGTTCACAGCCATTCATTGAAAAATAAGAATGATTGGAACAATGATTTCCTGTTTTTTCTCCACAGTTCAAATCGATCAAACCCTTGCAGCCCACTGGCCTGCCTCTAGACCTCACCCTCCTCCCTCAGCGCCTCCAGCAGCTCGGCTACGCCACGCACGCAGTCGGCAAGTTAGTTCACTGATCAAGTAACTCTTATCAAGCTGTTATCTTGTAAATTTTTTGAGTACATTGATTGATAGTTTTCTGGATAAATATTTAGGCTCCGAGTATAATTAATCATTATAATAGAGAGATTCGGCAACATTTATTTGGATTGTCAATATGTCAGGGAACTAATTTTAAATTTTAATACATGTTTCAATGATGTGAAGTATGCTGCTATTGCAGCCATTAATGGTAATTTTTATTACTCTGCTTAATCTAAAGTTGATGTAAGCAAATGGCCTGGGGAGAAAAAAACATCATTTGGTTGCACAAATTTATTCTCTCCTTCTACTGCGCTACGTGCAGATGTCGAACTTTTCATCCTTCATAGTCCTAACTTTTCTACTTCCTCAGTGAGTGCTGCAAATTATCCTGACAAATTTGTTGCCCTCAAATAAATACATTTTGTAAATGGCACTCGACTCTCATACGTTCAGGGAAGAACAAAATTGACGGTACGTTTTTGACAGGTGGCATCTGGGGTTCTGTAAGGAAGAGTATACGCCTCTGAGAAGAGGATTCGATTCCTTCAAAGGATTCTACACAGGTTCCCTCGACTACTACGACCACACGAGGGGCACAAAGCGCGTCACCCCAAAAGGAGGCAAATGTGAGTACAGTCCGTTTTGATATCTTCAACATTTTTAGTTATAAGCTGTTTCTTGGAGGTTCAAGTATTTTTTACGAGCTTGTGCTTATCATAATAAAGTACCCGAAACCAATATAAGTCAATACTAACGTGCGTAATTCATGCAAGTAGAAATTGAGAAATTATTTGTTAAGTTGCAAATTACTTTTTGATGAACGATTTTGATATTATGTGGGTTCAGTAAGATATTGACACGCTGATAAGTTAACAGGAAAAAACTGAGCTGTAACGCTCGGTTGTCTTACTGAAAGATTTGAAGATTAAACTGCTAAATATAGTTACGGTGCCAAATTGTTGTTGTTGAAGACAATGTTTTTAACCCTAGCATGTAAATTTTAAATGAATATAAAGGCCGGTCTATGAACATAGTTCATGTTTAATTTATATTTATTATTGAAATACATTATTTAGTAACCAATCCTTTTCTGATTAAAATTCATTGACGATTGAAATGCGTGAAAGCTACCTACCTTTTTAGGCCTAGAACCGTGCAAGAGAAATGTGAATCCCAAAAATGGCATTTGTTCTCGAAACTGGGGAAAACAAGATATTTCTGTCGCCTGTGTTACGTCGTGCACGTCGTGCATGTTGAGCGTCATCACAAAACTGCTGCCCTCAGTCTTGTTCTACACTGTAACAACCGCTTGGCTCTGATGCTCTCATTGACACTTTAAAACACAGTAGTTTACAGACAACGGTGCTTCACAATTTTTTTTTGTCATTTTTGCTAAATATTTCGTAGCACTTCCTTCAGTGTCTGTTGAGAAGACCAAGAGCAGCACAGTGAAAGGCGAACTTTTGCCGTCTTGCGAAAGAAAATTGCACATCAATGACAATAATGACTGCTAATCCGGTCTACCATTATCGTTATATAAACTCTGATTTTTGTTTATTATAATGTTTATGTAAATCAACAGGCATTTGTAAAGTTACGTTGAGAGCATCTGTGTAATGATCTGATAGTATTTTCTCGTAAAAGTTAGTCTGCTGCACTTATGCTCGTTACTAATGTGAGACCAGACAAACAAACAAACAAAAACACATATTTCCAAAAAAGTTGGTACATAAGGAATGTAACGGCATTAGATTTTAAAGATGACTTATCATATAATCCTTAAGCGGTAGGTATTCTATACATAGATGATAGAACAGCAGTACCTACGGGTATACGTAAACCAACAATATAACGCTGTCACTGCTGCACTCGGTTCTTTCGAGGTCAGCCATCTAACTTCTGAAAAAACTTGTTTCTTCTTTGCATTTCAGTTAATTGTCTGTAATGTTGAATGTTGGGACCTGCTTGTGTGTTTGTGGGTTACGGAATGGGCAGAATATACTGCGTTGATGTGCTCACGAGCATTGTATACACTACACACACTGTCACTGCGCTCTGTGAGGACAACTTATAGTGACAATACCTAGTATTTCTGAATTTTAAACGATGCACAAACATAATGCATTGAGGTGAATGCATCGAAATTTAACGACTTAATCAGGAAACTGTTAGTAAATTCGCTGTAAATTAACGAGTTAACAATCACTGTTTATTGATCGACTAAGCACTAGAATTGTGCATAAACCAGGGTTCAGCAGCAGAGGGTTTTTCAGAGAATAGCTTCTGCCCTAATTGTGTGCTGTATTCCTGTAGCACCAACATGGAAAGCATAGTTCGTCATAATAAGGACGCAAAGGTGACTAAACCTTGTGCAGCACATGTCAGCACAACACAACACAACATTGGGAACGATCTTAATCGATCTTACACGAGTAATGATCAGCCCCGTTGATTTTCGATGACATACGAAGATAAGTTTCTGTTGTTTGTTCAAAACGTATTCATTTTCAATGAACAAGAAATTGTTTTTATTTGAAGATGTAGCATGAGAACTGTTATGTACATAAGTTTAAAACTCATACCAACCTACCCTATTCTTCAGCGCATTATAGAAAGTCTTCAGGTTTGGATTTCCGCAGCAACACCACGTCCGACGACACGGCAATCGGCAAATATTCCACGGTAAGGCAATGTAAACCCTTTTTTCTAGCTACAGCAATCCTGTTGTATGGCTCATAACTGTTCTCGCAGTTATGAACTACCTTCTATCTAACGGCTCTTTAGTTTATTCTATGTTGACGTGTCTCAAGTTAAATTAGGTGTCAATTATCCATGGTCATATCGAGCGTCCGGCCGCATTGTACTCGTTCAGGACACAACACATGCATGTGTAAGCTGAGGGCTTGTTTGGAGCGTTGGGGGAATGGGTGTCGTTTGAGTAGTCACTTAGCAAGGGTGATCAATTTGATGAAAAGCTCCTGGAACTCGAGAATTTCTCTAGACGAAGTGTCTTGGGCTTATTCACAAAGTTATTTTGTTACAGGACTTTCAACTTGTTGTAAAGTTTGTGTGACGACAAACTTGTCTAATGCATGTGATGCATCAGCTACCTCGACGCCTGCAGTCACAAAGTATTAGCATTAGTTAAAACACAACAAATATTTTTATTTCGATCAATATTTTATTTACTACTTGTGACTGTCAAGATATGCAGCCTTATGCAACGTACGCACATTCACGATTACCATACAATTTCAGTTCGAGTTTGTTAAGAGCATCCAGTCGACTCTTCGGTCCCGTAACTCCACGCAGCCGCTCTTCCTGTATGCTGCTCTTCAGAACCCGCACGGACCTCTTCAGGTGCCGGAGAGCTTCTTAAGGTTCTATCCACATGAGATGAACCCCAAGAGGAAAATGATGCTGGGTTAGTGAAAATGCGTGTTTTTATGGGGAAATCAGGTTCTCTTTACTTACCTGTATCGTGTGTACCCATGCATTCTGTTAAGAATTGAAGTAGAGAGCATGTTGAAAACTAGGTTACGAGATAAAGCTAAGTAGGCAGAAATGAAAGCTGGAAGGTGGTTAACCTATTCGAAGACCTTAAAGAATGTTAACTTATTCGAAGGATCTTCTCAACCTTTAGAATTTTGCTTAGAAAGTTGTCTAGCTTACTGACACGATTCGTAGATACATTGTACTCATTCTGCAAATTCGATAAAGAAAATAACACAGTAAATTCGTGATTAGACGCGATCTTGCTTTCCGAGCTTAATTATCTTCTCTTTTACTTCGTTCACCATTTCTGCAAAAACAAAATTAAATTTCAAAAATTAACTTGCTGAAGGGCAGTTTTAATCTAGCTTTCACTTATTGAAAGAATTAGTCTAAGAAGTTACCGGGGTATCTTTGTCGGGCCTCGATGCTTTTAGAATAGAATAGAATGAGGCTATGGGAACGAACCTTCTGGCCCATTCTTGAGTCGGATAATTACTTCGATAATTATTCGGTTGTTTTACCCAAGTCCCATGCCGTATTTCCAGCTGCGTCAACCATGTCAGCAGCGGGATTCGAACCCGGGTCTTCCCACTCGCAAGCATATTCGCTCACCAGTCGACCAAGCTGGTGATGTTAGGTTTAACCCACAGGCACAAGTTAGGTTTAGCCCACAGGCACAAGTTAGGTTTAACCCGCAGGCACAAGTTAGGTTTAACCCGCAGGCAAAAGTTAGGTTTAACCCACAGGCAAAAGTTAGGTTTAACCCACAGGCACAAGTTAGGTTTAACCCACAGGCACAAGTTAGGTT
>VCRD01001564.1:109803-120829 GCA_006783055.1 Trinorchestia longiramus | reverse complement strand
CTCATTAGTTAATACTTCAGAAAACAAAAGAAACAGCATTTTACTTAAATATTTCTTAGGGTTAGCTTAATGCAGAGTAGTCAAGGAACTAAACCTTAAACCGAACTGGAATCACTAATAGCTGTTACCCCAGTGGCGCATCTAGCACTCAGAACATCCATGAATTAGATCCACGTAGCCATCTATGGTCACGACCATTCCTCATCATTAAACTTATTTAGCGCCCTGACGAGTTCCTTCCTCAAGTCACACTACAGAAGGACGGAAACTGTCACTGTTAGCAGTACTCTGAGTTTTAAGATGCCAGTGTTAAGAATTGAATACCCGATTCCAATACATGTCCAGTTTGATGTATCAAAAAGGAGTAGATTCATTGTATTACCATTGTACCATAACTCAACAGGATCAGCGTATAAACAAGCAGCCTCACCCTCTCGCAGTCCCGCCAATACCTAGCTACTGAGAACTGGCTGGAGGCACAGGCTAACTAGAACTCAACGAAACATACAGGGTATCCATAAAGTCTCACGTAAAGTCTCAGCAGCACCTCTTTCACAGACAGGATCCTTGAAACACACACATGCACAATGTGATTAAAATCTTTTATAAAACTGAATAGAATAGAACAAATCTGAATAAACTATCTTATCAATTGCATTTGTAAGAAAATTTTGAAATGGTAGAGACTTTATGAACAATGTAGAAACAACTTAAAAATTACATATTGCCGCGAACGTTGAAATAGGTTCGGTAAGAGCATAATTAAGATGAATGCAATAGTCATAGGTTTGCTAAAACATATATTTGCGAAGCGTAATATGAAATGACAAATTAGGTTAGTTATTGTATATTGGTAATTTTTCTTTAAATTCACAAACAAAGATCCTTGTTACAATATAATTTGAAACCCGATTTAAAGGGTCAACAATTGGCAGAACAATTGACACTGTTGCCATGGCCGTAAGGAAAGAGAGAGAGGAGCAGCACTAGATCTGTCCAGTAATTTAATATTACAAAAACCATAGAACATTTTTGCTACCGAATGTTTAATTTTTAAAGAATGATGACTGAAAATGCATAAAAAATATTTGACTGAAACTTGGGTGGTTGAAAAGTATGTTTTTGAACCGCAAGTGCTCTCAGTTCACCAGTGCTGCTCGCCTATCACCTCCTCAGCGTCAGAAGAGATGGCCAATGCAAGAGAAGTACAACAACTCGAGATCTAGAGACTCTGTGACCAATATGATCATCTCCTACACTATCACTTCTTAGCAATAAACTAGGTACATTCGTTCACCATGAAACCAGAAGATTATAATGATCATAATAGACAAAATTCCCGCTAAATATGTACAGTAGACGCGATGCTCGCAGCTGTGAGGGCATCTGGAACAGTAGAAGAAGAGCACCGCGTCGGCACCTACATCTTCACACACGCAACCTACAACACGTGCACAAAGCTAGCACAACCAGTGACACCAACACTTCATACACCACTGAAATGCACGGTCAAACACCGTATGTAAACTGGGGATTTACACTCAACATAAATAAAAGCTCTCCATTCAGCTCTCGAATAGCTCTCTACTAAAATTAATCTTAATATTATAATGATGTGCTTCGAGAGGTCAGCACCATATCTCAGAATACATCTTTGTTGACATGATCAACGAAGTTTGAATTGCACCTTCTTTTCTCAAGAATCAACTTTTTTATAACGAGATAAAAAAGAGAAAATCTTCACTGCTTTAATAGGAGAGCGCGCTAGAAAAATACGGTCATCCAAGTATTGAGATGCTACAAGCAGTGCCAGTAACCACACTATTATGAAAGTGTTTATTACACTGTCGGAAGAAAGGCCCAAAAAAGAGGTCTCGCTTATTTCGTACACCACATAAACTGGAGACACGGGCAGCCCTAGGAGGGGTATCCCAGGCACCGCATCTGAGGTGGTTGCAACGGTTTAGTGCACATGCCCCCAGTAGGCATGAGCTATGGAAAATGTGTAAAAGGAACCTACCGTGAGGAGCTGTAAATTTTGAAGCGACATTTTGTATCGCTGCAGATCATTGTATCCCATGAATTTCCCAGCTGATCAAAGCAACACATTTTAAACAGAGATACAAAACTTTCTAGTTTTTACGGTCGAATGCAAGTAACTCGGTACATAAAATTTAAAAGCTTATATAAGAAATGAATTAGAAGTAATTAGTTTACTGCCGGTTCGGTTAACACGTTGACTCCGATTGCCTGATTGGTGTAAAACTTCCCTTTGTACGCATAGTCACTAGAAGGATCTGAAAAAATTACAGAACCTAACCTAAGTGGTACACATACGTACCACTTCGGAGTCAACGTGTTAAAGCGGCATATGTTTAAATTGTCGTACACAACATGTTTAGTTCAGCTAAGCTTAGTTGTGATGCACCATGTTCAAGAAATAGGTGTCGCTGTTAAACAAATATACTAAAGTGGACATAATTAACACAGTAAAGAGACAGTTTTATCAACTGCCTCCTGCCAACTGGTGTCAGTAAGAGGCATGAAATTTCAACAGTCAGGCATGCCTGAACAAGGTGCTCAGTTCCTTGTTATAGGATCTGTACTAATAAATGACGATGTCCGGCAACGATCGCGTTCAAGGATGCTAGTTAGCTGTAGTTGGGGAGCCAATAGCGCTAGTTAGCTGTAGTTGGGGAGCCAATAGCGCCGGTGAACTGTATTCTGGGAGCAAGTAACGCTAGTTAGCTGTAGTTAGGGAGCAAAGAGCGCTAGTTAGCTGTAGTTAGGGAGCAAATAGCGCTAGTTAGCTGTAGTTGGGGAGCCAATAGCGCTGGTGAACTGTATTCTGAGAGCAAGTAACGCTAGTTAGCTGTAGTTAGGGAGTAAATAGCGCTAGTTTACTGTATTTGGGGAGCAAGTAACGTTAGTTAGCTGTAGTTAGGGAGCCAGTAACGCTAGTTAACTGTACTTGGGAAGCCAGTAACGCTAGTTAACTGTAGTTGGAGAGCAAGTACGAGGTGTCACAGAATGAGAACATGCTATTTACATACACGTCCGAGTCCAGCCGGCCTTCCAAGAGATTAAAAACAACTAAAATAAGAAAAAGACGCACACTAAAAAAAGACAATCACAAGTTATCAAAGACGGAGTAGAATCACCTTGTCACCGTAAATCGTGAACGACTCGAGTTTATTAAATAGCCATTAAATAGAGAAGCATGACGGCCTCGCGAAATGAAAGTCAATGTACATTATGTTTAGTATACATACTACTGAACACGAGCCGCACACGAACAATACATTAAACTAAGTAGAGTTGCACTGCGTGTACATGTTGCACTGTGTGTACATGTTGCACTGTGTGTACATGTTGCATGGTCTGCACATAAGACGATCTTGAAGTGGAACTTGAAATAAAAGAGGTACCACTGACGCTGCCAGTACTAAGGTCAATATTCTACACTAGACATGCAGAACATGTTCTCACATCACGGTACACAATCCAAGCAGAAGCACTCAACTCACAGCAAAACGAATGACTTTCAGTTATTTGAACTTAGCTCCGAGCAATCATGTTCACTATGCGTACCTTCACACATTGCAGACCAAACATCACCTAATGGGACGTAACATGAAATGATGAACTAATGCTGCCTCAAACACAACTTTAGAAAAACTTAGTCGAAAGTTCTGAAAATTTTCATCTCGGTGACATTGTCCATGCCATATGAATTAGTGATACACCTGAGTACTGTGCCTTACACTGCAGGAAAGGTGAACAGCAATTCTGCCCGCACTAACACTGAACATATACCGCCAGAACGCGGATTTCATCCCGGGACAACAGTAGGTGCTCTGGCCGCGAGATGCTGTCTTCCCCACGCCCCATGTCACTGGACCCAACAGCGAAGAATTGCTAATATACCGCCAGGGCTAGAGAGCTTTCTCTAGGTTACATAACATTAGACGTAAACCATAGTTGTTTTGATACCTTGTGCTTACGATGACGAGACGAAATGGAGAGATATCTCTTACTGACAAAATTGAAACTAACACGTTAAACTTTCCCATCAGAAAGAGGTGGGAGGAGTGCTCGTTATTTGCTTGGCTTGCGTACACCACAGACCCTGCGACTGTAGCAGGTTTACCCTGCAGTCAGAGTAAAAACAATCCTCTCTCTTGTTCTTATGCTCCTTCAGAGAAAAAGAGAATTCCAAGAACAAGCCTTCCCAGAGCTGGATTAAAAATTAACTACCCCAAAAGCCATCACTGAATACAGTATGCGGCACTCGAATCTTCTGTTGCCATAACTTTTATTCTCCCCCAGGGCTTGTCTAACTCCAATCATGGTTTGGAATACTAATAACCAACATGCCTGACACTCCTGACTTCATCAGCATCAGGACACTGTGAGTCCCCTCTGCCCACACACTCAAACCTCTACAACTCAACTCGCTGCCACCACCTGAGTTGCATGTACCCCTCACTTCCAGCTCCAACAGTTAAAGTTATTCAAGACAACGGCGTGCAGAAATCACTCATAGTTGAGTAATAAAATTTGCACACGACAAAAGAATGTGTAGGAGAAGCATCCACTTGATTGATGAAATATCAATAAGGTAGAGAAGCAGAAGTCGAAGACTACACCAATAACCACAATACATAAAAGCCATTGGGTTTCGATCTAAGAAAGAAACCATCAGTTAGAAAGTCTACAGAGATCAGAAAAGACAGAGATTGAGCTCACTTCTACACACACTCGACGCATTAGACTGCATGGTCAGGTCCTACACTTCTATGGTCATATCTTACACCCGATCACTGAAAGAGAGTGAACAGGTTATGCGTGTTACAAGCACATCCAAAACGGATTTGCGTCCACGATATGTGGATGTAGCTAAAATACATCGATGTAGCTACAACACGCGCATGTAGCTAAAACACGCGCATGTAGCTACAACACGCGCATGTAGCTAAAACACGTGCATGTAGCTACAACATGTAGAGGCAGTTACAATATGTGGAGGTAGTTGTGTAGTTTCGACGTGTAGACGTGGAAACTACAGCTAGATTTAGTTCGTACAGATGGATGCAGCTATGACACAAGCAGCTGCACAGACGACGGAGAAATACTGTCGCTCAATGTTACTGACAACTCTACACATTTAACACGAATACAAATATCAGAATCCGCAGCCTCGAAGTCATCTCATGCGATCATCAACGACTCCTGCTGAGTAAGACAGATCAGCCTGACGAGACAGATCTGTGGCGAGGCAGATCAGCCTGACGAGACAGATCAGCCTGGCGAGGCAGATCAGCCTGACGAGACAGATCTGTGGCGAGGCAGATCAGCCTGACGAGACAGATCAGCCTGACGAGACAGATTAGTGAGGCGAGACAGATTAGTGAGGCGAGACAGATCAGTGAGGCGAGACAGATCAGTGAGGCGAGACAGATCAGTGAGGCGAGACGACATCGTCTTGGACGTTGAGCTTCTCACTGATGCCATGCATCACAAAGCTTAGCTCCTGCTTGAGGCGATGTTCTTCCGGCATCTGAAGCAAAAATGGATCCATTAACATCATTCGAACTAGACTGTTTTTTGTTTAGTTTTCCTATTGAAAGAGAGAAGACGGCGGCAGTTCCCCATAGCTCTATACAGTCATCACGGAAGGGTAGTGAATGCAGGTCTAAATTACTAAACCCACCTACTGTTTAACTCGACGAAATATTCAGGAAAATAAGTCACACAATAATGAAATTACACCCAACTTTTCCTAATAAAACCTTTAGAATATCGGAGCATAATGAATTATTTCTGACGTAGTTCAGGAACACCAGTGGTTCGTGTGGGCCGCAAGAGGTTCTCAACCTTTTTCCTTCCAAGTGCCTCCCGAGTTACAAGACCATCAACCTGAACCCCCAGTAACCTGGCACCAAATAAAATTGTAATATATAAACTCCATGAACAATGGTACTGCACAGAATATTATTACCATATTTTCTGCACTATAAGGCGCACCTCTTTCTGTACTTAACCCATACATAAGGCGCACCTGATCATAAGGTGCATGCTAAAAGAAAAATGCAGGTGACAGATTTTGGAGCCCGGTGCATACATAAGGCGCACCGGATTATACGGCCCAACGGATTATATGGCGCACGGCCAATTTTGGTAAAAATTTAAGGCTTTTAGGTGCGCTTTATGGCGCGGAAAATACGGTAAATGATTATAAAGTTTCGAGTAGCCATAGAAACCTTCCTGTGAACCCCTGTAGGTTCGGAAACCCCAGGTTGAGAATCAGTGAACAGTAGAGCAAGAGAACAATGCGTTCAGATTTGAAGTGCGACTCTAGCATCAACCTACGAGAGAGCTCTGAATGCCAGGGTCATGCTTCATATCTCATACCTCTGAAATGAAACAAGGATCCTGCTATATTTTATAACATTATGAAAGGATTTCCTCATCTACGAAGTGTAACATGAGTCAAACGAAGTGTGACTACAGATTTCCAAAATCCTTCATGATGCCATAGTAACAAATCTATTCAATAGGAGCTGGACTACAGACCTCCAAACTACACACACTGCACATCATGTCTTATGCTTTATGGTGCAGTACTACACAACACACATCCGTGATGGTGCAGCACTACAAAACACACATCCGTGACGGTGCAGCACTACAAAACACACATCCTTGATGTTGCAGCACTACAAAACACACATCCTTGATGGTGCAGCACTACAAAACACACATCCTTGATGTTGCAGCACTACAAAACACACATCCTTGATGGTGCAGTACTACAAAACACACATCCGTGATGTTGCAGCACTACAAAACACACATCCTTGATGTTGCAGCACTACAAAACACACATCCTTGATGGTGCAGCACTACAGAACACACAGCACATCATATCTCACATCTTTGATGGTGCAGAAGGGATCGATGCCGTCGGTGACAGCGTTGTGGTGCTGACGCTGACGTTCCTCCCAACTGCCAGAGCTACACATCCCCACCTTCCTGTCGAGGGGGTCAGAGGGGCGCGCCCCTGAGGGGTCTAACTGGGCCATGCGCAGGTGAGGGGGGTCCAGAATGCCGTGCTGGATGGTATTGAGGGGAGTAGCGTTGGAGAGGTCGAGTACGGGGGCGGTGTAGAGTCCAAATGAAGGGCAGTTTAAGCCGGGCACTGGAGGTGGGCCTGCTGGATACATCACTGCCTGTACGGGTCACAGATCCTTGTTACATCTCCTACAGGCACAACACCTACAGGCACGACACCTCCTACAGGCACGACACCTACAGGTACGACACCTCCTACAGGCACAACACCTCCCCTACAGGCACGACACCTCCTACAGGCACGACATCTCCTACAGGCACGACACCTCCTACAGGCACGACATCCTCTACATGCACGACACCTGCAGGCACAACACCTCCTACAGGAACAAGACCTACAGGCATGACACCTCCTACAGGCACGACACCTCCCCTACAGGCACGACACCTCCTACAGGTACGACACCTCCCCTATAGGCACGACACCTCCTGCAGGCATGACACCTCCTGCAGGCATGACACAAAAGGCATAGGACTGCAGGAAGACTCACCACACCAGCTACTCCACTTGTACAATTCATATAATCTAAATGTTGGCAAACAATTGAAACAAGGAGAGTATGGTACAGAATGAGAAATTATCATGTACTCTGGGCAGAAATCTTATCAAGAAAAAATGAATAAGTGCCTATAATAATAAAAATAAATAAGAATACTATGAAACTCTTTAATTAAAAAATTATGCAATTTGGAAAGTTATACGGGAGAAAATCAAACTCAAGAAACGTGAGAGATATGTGCCAAAATTTAAAAGAAAACTTTGATAAGAAAGAGAAGAAAACGAACGAGACTGATAACATTGTTGGGGCACTTAATCCATCAATGTTTTTTAAATACTACTTGCTTTCAACTCTACAACCCTCAGAACTAAGCTGTATGAATTCAAGAATAATCGCAATGGGATTTGTTCCCAAAATCGAATGCTTTATTTTAGCAGTCTAAAAATATTCTTTATGCCTTTATAGTCATATAACTTATTAACAAATGCGACCTAAAAATGAAGGTTGGCCGTTAATGGGTGAACATAAATGAAGGTTGACCCCTAATAGGTTAACATAAATGAAGGTTGGCCGCTAATGGGTTAACATAAATGAATATTGCCTGCTAACGGATTACCATAAATTAAGGTTAACCGCTAATGGGTTAACATAAATTAAGGTTGGCTGTTAATGGGTTAACATAAACGAAGGTTGGCCGTTAATGGGTTAACATAAATGCAGGTTGGCTATTAATGGATACACATAATTTAAGATTGCCCGCTAATGGATTACCATAAATGCAGGTTGGCTATTAATGGCTACACATAAAGGTTGTAATAAGACCTGGTGCTGCAGTGTGGGCAGTGAAATGAGGGAGCAGTTGGTGTTGAGGGTAGAAGTGGTCGTGTAGTTGACGTCACTGCTGGCGGACACCTGGATGGGAGGGTTGCTGTGGATGGGGGACCGCAAGCTGCAGCTGATGGAGGGTTTAGCAGCCGTGATGCTGGAAACTGTGCCTCCATTCTCGTGCATGCTTCCGTCTGGAGAGGAGGTAACACGGGTTACAGTGGGGTCTAAATATCAACCCTGTGAAGAAGTCAACGCGCGTTACAGTGGGGTCTAAATATCCCGCCTAAAGAGGAGGCAACACGTGTTAGAGAGGGGTCTAAACAATATCAACACTCAAAAAGAGGCAACACTTGCCACCAATGTCATGAATAAAGAAAAGGCTACATGTCCTTCCTACCTTCCTTGTGACCTGGAAGTGGTAGAGGCGCAGTATGCCCACTCAGTAAGCCAGGTAATAAAGGTACGTAGGTCTTGCACTATTACGTAATGGCGACAAAATCTTAGATGTAAGAGAACTGAGAAGCCTCCCTTTCTGTATAGAACATACTCTTGTCCTAACGTAACAACTCTACAGAATAGCTGGAAACAACCCAACGAAGAGGGCATGGGACATGGGTATAAACGACATGAGACTTTGGTATCAAACCAAGAATGGGCCAAACGGCTCGTATCCATTGCCTTATTCTATTTCATAGCAACATGCATCCTGTTATGCACTCACCACCACTATCAGGTCTACTGGACGAGTCTATGTCACAGTCAGACGTCCGTAACGCCAGGCGACAGCTCTTGTAGAACTCTGTTCCTGACGTCCAAATGCTGTAGGTCGACGTGAAGGCGGGGAGGGCAGACGATTCTTCTGATGAGGTTTGAGGGATCACACAAGGTATGTGTGATTGATTCTTGGCGATGTGCTCCTCTACTTCTTCAGTTTGCTTCTCCCCCACGATGTCTATGAGACGCGACACGATGTTTTCCTTCATCTCCTGCAGCTCAGAGAGGGACTTTTTTTGTAGAGATATTGGACCTAGAGACGTCGACGACCCGGACACGTCGTGACTGCAGTAATTGTTTTCAGGCATGAAAGTCTCTTCGAACTGCAAGGTATTGGTGTCTTCCCTCACGTTCTGGGGCACAAACGAAGTCAAGCCATACCACGGACCCATGATGGCAGTTTGTGAGAACAGGTGGGGGGAGGGGATTTGTTGGGGGATAGCTTGGAGGGAAGGAAACACGGGTTGCGGTGCCCTCAATGGCGGTGCATGATTTTTACTCATTGGAAATACGAACTCAACATTCGGAGGAACAACGTTGTAAACTGGAGGTGGCACTGGGGTCATGTGGTTCATTGGAGCCATGTGGTTCATCTGAGCCATGTGATTCATGGGAGGCATAGGGTTCACGAGAACAGCCTGGTGGGGAGTGCCTACAGTGGGGTAAACATCAGCCGTGAGGATAGGGGTAGGGGCTTGGGGATATGGCGATGCTGTACCAATCATATTCGTGGGAGGAGCCAAAACCCTCGGAGGGGGAGGTGGCACAGGAGAGTAGGCATGATAGGGAGAGCTGAAGTCAGGTTCTGCATAGCCTCCTACACTGCTACCTTCGCTGTCATTGAAAGCTGTCATTTGCTTGTACTGAGACGTTGAGCCCATGGTGGACGTGTACTTGATCATTTGCATTTTGTTTTCACAGATATCTGAAGGAGCTTGAGTCATTTTAGAAGGACGAGAAGTAGTGATGGTGGGAGCCAATCTAGTGCCAGTATTTTCACTGTTACAACTCGAGGAGTATGGAACCTCCTCATAATTCCTCTGGATTGTTTCCTCCTTGTTGTACTGATGATCAGACTTGGGCTGCGGTGTGTAATTGTCGTCGTGATTGTTGGAGTACTGCTGTGACCTGTATCCCATATCTGTATTAGTGGTACCAGCACTACTGCTACTGCTGCTCTCTGGTGAGAAAGCAGCAGGCTGCTCCTTCTGCCCCCCGTACTGCTTGTTGTTGTAAGCTGGAGATCTAAAAGCAGCGGTGTTGTTGTGGGAGTTGGGACGCAGTCTGTTGTTGTGGGGAACGTTGTTGTTAGGGACGTTATTCCTTCTGTGCTGACTGAACGCCTGTCGAGGGGGCATGGGCCTCTTGGAGTAGGAGTTGTGGTGGTGTAAGTGGTCGTGGATGCGGCGGCTGTGGCTGTGCTGGAGGAACTGCACGAGGCCCAGCAGCACCAAGTGAACGGCTCGAAGGGTATCACCGCAGGCTGACCAGGACCCCATCTCTACAGTTTGGACGGCTCCAGGGACGTGGGAGTCCTGAGTTGCATTACCCCCACTTTTGCTGGACTCGTCCGAGCTGCTGCCTCCTTCTGAGGTCTGATTTGAAGAGACCTGCCCATTACAGAGTGAGTTATGAATATTATATAACTGACGCAAAAGTACTTTTGACTGAGACAACTATGCAGTTAGTGTTTCATAATTAATTTTGTTCCTTCTAGCAAGCTAGTAGGCAAGACCACAATGAATCTCAGAGCCTAACAAACACTTGATATAACATCGAGACTGACAAAC
>VCRD01001564.1:78400-109404 GCA_006783055.1 Trinorchestia longiramus | reverse complement strand
ATATAACATCGAGACTGACAAACACTCGATATAACATCGAGACTGACAAACGCTTGATATAACATCGAGACTGACAAACACTCGATATAACATCGAGACTGACAAACACTTGATATAACACCGACACTGACAAACACTTGATATAACACCGACACTGACAAACACTTGATATAACATCGAGACTGACAAACACTTGATATAACATCGAGACTGACAAACACTTGATATAACATCGAGACTGACAAACACTTGATATAACATCGAGACTGACAAACGCTTGATATAACATCGAGACTGACAAACACTCGATATAACATCGAGACTGACAAACACTCGATATAACATCGAGACTGACAAACACTTGATATAACATCGAGACTGACAAACACTTGATATAACATCGAGACTGACAAACACTCGATATAACCTCAGAACCTAACAAACACTCGATACAGGGTGCAGAAACATAACTTCCTTTTTTCAAAAGAAGTTCCTTTCAAAAAAAGGAAGCTATGTTGCCGCACTCTGTATAACATCGAGACTGACAGACCTGCTCAGCAGGAGTCTTCGTAGCGGCCTCGATGGGTTGGTCAGAATTAGTCCCGTTGGTAACAGGGGACCCTGCGTCAAGACTGGCCAGCATCTCAAGGTGTGGCCACAGCTTGTACAGGTGACTGGGATCGCCAGTGCGCTGCAGCACAAACTGCAGCTCCTGTAAGTGCAAGGCGTTCTCAGGCTAGGATAGAGTGCTGTACAGATGCCAATGATTATTGGTTGACGCGGCTAGAAATACGGCATGGGACTTGGGTATACAATCGAATAATTATCGAAGTAATTATCCGACCCAAGAATGGGCCAGAAGGTTCGTTCCTATAGCCTAATTCTATTCTATTCTATTCCACTATATAATAATACACAGTTTGTTGCTTGCTTGCTTGGTCCGTCTTTCTGTGACGCTCTTAAGGATTTAGATAGGAGGAAATTCGGTAGGGTATACATGTATTGTAAGCATTGTATTGTGGATACCAAAGGCACATCCTTTAATGTGGAAACTCCTTCGCAAAGCCCGCGTCCACTGGCAAATCAAACGAAAAAATCAATAAAAAACACGTGAATTTTCACAACTGGGTCTACTAGTACTTTAAATATCATCATGAGCTGACTGCTAAAAATAGCTACACAAAGTCAAGGGGATTGAGGCAGTTGCAGCTTGTGCAAGTAATTACTGAAGCTACAACTCATTAGAGTATGAAATTGTTTTTATAGTGAGAAACCAGGATGCAGCAGGAAAAAGATGCAGTTTGAGCAATTAAGATGGTTTAGAAAAAAATCAGATAAATTGCTATAGAAAAAACCGAAAACGAACGATTAACAGCAAGCGAGAGTCGCCAATATTCTCTATTTGACGATGTCATTATTCGTGAAATGACAATGAAGGATAAACTCTACCTGATTCTAAAGCCTCACCCCACAACCTTGCACGCCTTTTGAGAACCGCAAAGTCCCCCAGGGTAGTTGGTAAGATCGAAGCAATTAGTAAACGTCCTTTCTTGAAGAGTGCAAGAATCCTGCATATACTCTGAGCACATTTAATCCTCAAAATCCACGGAAAATTTCACTACCCAGCAACACAACACACGAGAGCACAACATCTGAGTATCCAGCAGCACAACATCGAGTACCCAGCAGCACAACACACGAGAGCACAACATCAGAGTTCACAGCAACACAATACATTAAAGGTCGCAACAACACAACGTGTTGCACCTCAAGCACCACACACACACACACACACACAGCTTTGCGAGCAAGGGCACATTGAACCCTACACCACAGAACCCACATTCACAGACTGCGCGAAGCTCTGGGGCGTCTGGAGCTTGTCCATGATGCTCTGCATATGGGACTTGTGGGACACGTCCCCGTACAGCAGGGAGGACCACTGGTCCGGGGCTATCCTAAGCCCTGCCTCTGTAGCGATCTGCACGATCTGGGTGTCGTGCTCCCGTCGCAGACTGTCGTAGCATCGGAACTCCTCCTTCAGTTGCATCAGCGACGAGTCTCTGTCTCGCTTTGACACCTGCACACCGTGTTATGTTATCTATACATCATGTTGTTGTTACACACCTGCATATCGTGTCATGTCATAAACACGTCATGTTGTACACATATATATCGTGTTATGTTATCAACACGTCATGTTGTACACATATATATCGTGTTATGTTATCAACACATGTTGCGCACATGCACATCGTGTTATATCATAATCACGCCATGTTGCACACATGCACATCGTGTTATGTCATAAACACGTCATGTTGCACACCTACATATCAGTTTATTTCACATAAGTGTATCATACAGAATTGCAATAACAAAATACATATGAAGTCGGCATGGAGGTACTGACGAGTGACAACGCATAGCAATCTCAAGAATGCTCTATGCTTAAAGAACATCAAGCTATGCAAATGTGGATATGGAATTCTAGTAACATTATTTACCACTAAACCTCGGACACAATACAACTGAGAAGTTAGTTCATCTACAAAACACTACTCCACATGAGTAATTTAAACAACATGCTTTTGCAGACACATTTCTGGAGCTGTGAGTTTGTTACCTTGAAACAAGACGCTTTTGAAGACATCTCTAAAGCTGTGAGTTTGTTACCTTGAAACAAGACGCCCTGTAGAGGAGCTGCACCACGTGCCCAATAGAGGTCTTGGAGGCCTGGGGGAAGTGGGGCTCCAGTCGCTGCACCACAAACATGACAAGCACCTTGCGGGATAGTGGAGACCCGTCCTCCAGCGCTAGCAGCACCAGCTTGATCACCTCCTCTTGCATGGCTGCACAGTATTGCACTTCTCTACACTCAAGTTTACATGTCATTGCACAATGTGCAGTATTGCATCTCCTCCAAACTCAAGATTACTTGCAATAGCATCCTTGTTATTGCATGATAAGCATTTTGACAGTTAATCAGCATTGCTAGCCCGGTCTTAAATTTAACTACACTTTGACCTGAAAACATAACATTCAAAGAGTACAGCTACCACAATTGCAAAATTGCTACACAGCTTACCAGGACCAAGAAACTGGCAGCCACGAGCACGGACAGCAGCCCAGAGATTGGCCGACAGTTGCTGGTGGTTCTGATGATGAAGGATAAGCTCAGTGACTGTGCGCTCCCCCAGTGACCTAGCCGCTCTCATTGCTCTTGCCCGGCCCTCCTTCTCAAGCAGCTGGCAGTTGATGAGTGTTATGAGCTTACGCTGCATGGACCGTGACAGACCTCCCATGTTAGAGTTGTTGTAGCTGTTGCCGCCCCCCACCACCGGCTTCAAGAAGTAGGCCAACTTGCACATGATGTCAACAGAGGAGGCATAAGTGGCAAGGTGTTCAGAGGGCACACAGGTCGGAGGCTGTTGCCAGTCCCTCCGGCTCTTGGCCGGGGAGTTGCGGGGGTCGTGCCTGTAGGTCTGGTGGTCATGCTCCACTAAACTCAGGACAGCAGGGTTTATGGGGAGCTGTGAGATTTTTACATGAACCTCCATCTGAAAGAAATACATGACAATTAAATTTGAGTAAATGAATAGATAATAAGAAATGACACACTAGAAATTTTTTATGGCATATAAGGTTAATCAAGCTCCATTTAATATCAATAACTTTATATTACATAGCAAACTCATCAGCAATTCTTTCAAGTAAATACTATGTACTAGGCTTATACTCTCCAGCAGAGATGTAGCAATTTAGAGGCAAATACTTTCATTTGTATAGTCAAAGCCCTATGATGACTCACAAATCCTTCCAGCTATGCTTTAAAAAAAGTCTTACTTTGGCACAGCTTGGCATTTTATACCCCACCAATTTTAACAGTTTATAGCAAAGTTTCCCATGAGTTAATGACAAAAATGAGCTGCTTGACCAGCTATTCTCATGAGAAGAAAGTCTAAATTTTAGAGAAGGCTCATTGACATGGACTAACCTGATCAAAAGGGCACTGATCAGACCGCAGCTTGTTGATGCAGGCCTCACAAAGAGTGTGTCCGCAGCCTAGGCTCACAGGGGCCCGCATGCTGCCATTGAACTGCTGGTAGCACATTGGGCAGCTCAGAAAATCACTCCATGTTGATGACTGGATAGGCATTGTGGAGCTTCTTTTAATATTAATGCTAAAAAGAGGAAAATATCTTTAAAAGTTTAGCAATTGTTCTCATCATTGTCTGTACCTTTAACCACTCTGCAAATAAAAGTAAAATCATCAACACAAGGTTATTTATTGTTATTCAAGCAAATTGTTAAAAGTAATAGAAGCTCACACAACTTTGAGTTTACCATCAAAAACAATATTTACCTTTCACAAAAATCTGCTTCAAGTTTGAGTCACTGTTCAAGAGTAATCATGGACCATGCATTGTATATATACAACAGAACTGAATTCACATTTTAAATGAAACATGACTCAATTAGTACACTGATGATGATCAAAGTTTAATACATATTTTCCAACAGATATAATTAAATAAGTTTTTGTGAACTTCCCACTGGCATTGAAGTACCATTGTTTGACACACTAAATCTGATGCAGTCTTTGAGCTTTGAATAAAAAAGTGGTTTTCCTTCAATCATTTTTGTGCAGAATATCTTACACAAAATTGGAAGGACATAGTGAACAATATTCTTCTTTAAGAAGAAATTATTATAATAAGTGTCAGAAATCTACAATGAGTTAAATTGTTAGGTTTTTAAAATTAAGTATGCATACAAGGTGACCACATGCAGGGAGAACAGTATTTTGATGGACATCATTGAAGTTATTTTGATGAACATCAGTGAGATTATCTTGGTAGATATTCAGTGAGATTATCTTGGTAGATATTGAAATGTTTTTGATGAACATTAGTGAGATTATCTTGGTAGATATTTAGTGAGATTATCTTGGTAGATATTGAAATGTTTTTGATGAACATCAGTGAGATTATCTTGGTAGATATTCAGTGAGATTATCTTGGTAGATATTGAAATGTTTTTGATGAACATTAGTGAGATTATCTTGGTAGATATTTAGTGAGATTATCTTGGTAGATATTGAAATGTTTTTGATGAACATCAGTGAGATTATTTTGATGGACAATAGTATTGTCTGTTCACATATTTACAATCATAGTTTACCTGGGCTTTGAAGGATAATAAGATCCACAGTAAGATAACTCTACCAAAACTATGACATCTTGATAATGACAGAAGCTTCTTTAATACTTCATAAAATGGAGACTAATTAGTTATCAAATAATGAAACCATTAACTCATCAGAGTTAAGATCTTTGAAAACTGCTCAACAAATTAAATATTTCAAGATTACCTCTATGACAAACAATTAACATCTCCAATCACCTCTATGAAAAACAATGAAGATCTACAACATCTTATAAAAAGTGAAATATTTAGGTATCAGATTCATTAAAATGCCTAGTAAATAGATTTTTCTAAATTCAAAATTGAATTATTTTAGTACCCTTATAATTTATTTTGATTCACCCACATTTGCAGCACTTTTACTTTACTCCAACAAACCAACCTTTCAGAACTTTGAAATGAATCAATTAACTGCAGTGAGATATAAATTTCTTTTGAAACTTAGATCCATTCAACTCTGCTAAACATATTTAGTTCTCTAAATAGTGCACCTAGCCCTGCAAATATTACATACAGCCATACAAATAATACTTTTGACTTCACTATTGGTATATTTGTCCCACAAATATTACATTTAGCCATTTAAAAATTACCTCTGACATTACTATTACTATTAGTGTATTTAACACCATCAAATATTATATGTAGTTATATTATTATTGTCCTAATTTGTGTTATTAACCAAGTTAACTCTTACCAGTGCAATTTAATATTCACTAGAACACAGACATTTTTGTGGTGCCTATTGGAGATGGATGGTCAACTACATAAGTAAAACCTACAGCTCAGTGAAGGATTAACAAACTTTATAAAACCCCACTTCTTGAAGTTTATGTTGTTTTCAGCCATTAACTCACAAATAACTAAACCTGAGATAACAAAAATAAATTCAATTGTGAAATTCCATGTTTTCACAAACA
The DNA here is from genome assembly GCA_006783055.1 of Trinorchestia longiramus. Taxonomy (NCBI): domain Eukaryota; kingdom Metazoa; phylum Arthropoda; class Malacostraca; order Amphipoda; family Talitridae; genus Trinorchestia; species Trinorchestia longiramus. Next base: position 103,276 of record VCRD01001564.1, on the reverse strand, counting down.
ACAGTGGCAAAAATATCAATTGTTTGACAGTCACTAATAGGACAATTTGAGAAAAAGGAACATTATTTTCATGTTTATTTTTCTAAAACCTGTTCTGCATAAATAAATTTAAAAAAATACAATAACTTGTAGCAGAATGAATGAAAAATTGTTAATTTTTATTAAGTTGAACACTAGTACAAGAAAAATGAACATATTCATCAACATTCATATTACATATAATATACAATCAACACTGAGGTAATGCTACACTTTCTAATATCATACATGTTCAAGTATAATTTTAGACAGGAGATATTTTTACACATAACATACAGTACTAGAGTGCAAGTAAAACACACCAACGGTTTCCGGGCTCCGACTTTACTATAATGAAACCTCAATTCTAGTTTTTTATACAATTAAAAATCTTCCAGGCCCTAAAAGCACATATTCGTGTACAAACTGATGCTACACACAGGGATCGAGACGAATGTACACTACTACGTCTCAAATGTAAGAAGGAGACAATTATCTAATAGAATGACAGCCCTTACAGCCCCAGTGAACAAAATCCAGACCATAGTGTCATCACGATATATGTTGAATAGAATCGTCCAAGGAATACCCCGGACTCATCCGGAGCAATCCAGTACGGACAGAGCCCTGCGTAAACTTTCCATGGTTACTGCACGATTTTCTTACCTGTAAATTAATTGTAGTCAATATTGTGAATACATTCATTTGTAGGGGGGTGAATTTATTTATGAACAAAATTTCAAAGTACTGTAAGTATGACGTAAATAGTTTGAGAACTGTTTTCTTCACTGGGAAAATTTTTGGGATTTTGTTTATTCACATGAAGTGTAGGAATAAAGTGAAAGAAGCATGTATTGAAGCACAATAATGTACTAGTATTAAGCTATTTTTCCTCGTTAAAGCATTTGAAACTACTGGCATATCAATAAATGAGTCAATGGTTGTTGTTTATTGTCGACAAATATTTGCAGGGGTCTTTATTGTAATATTTTGTTCAGAGTCAGTGAAAAAACGTTGATCTACAGTCAATATACAGCTCCAAGAGGTTATCAATATTTCATGTCTTAATTCCCGATGCTGAAATTATTCATGATCACCGCTCGGCATCGGTTTGGCATTTTCTGTACAATGTGTGTTATCAATAACGACTACACATGTTTTGACCGACTGGTAAGGGTACCCACCTGCTGTGTGGAAGGCCCGGTTTCGTTCCCAGTAGCTGTGACGGTCTATTTGTACCTGACCATTGACAGCTAGAAGAACATGTCCAGCAGCTGTTACACTGGACACTTGGCGTGATCGACACCTTAACCACGCTCATTGACACGTCCCTACGAGCCTGTACTTCAAACTGCAGCGCAGAGGACGGGGATCTTGCTTAAAGCATCACTACTTCTATGAAGACCATGCATATAAGAACCATCACTACTCATAAGATGTTAGCATTAGGAATTTTAAACCCAATGTATATGTACTGTATACGCCATTAGAAATAATTTCATTTTATTTATGCTTTTTAAATTTCCATCACACTGGAATCATCTTTCACTAGAGGCTCGCGTATCTTGTTTTACATGATGAACCGGAATAACAAACTAAGAAAGATAGACTTCATCATTGTATCATTGAATCCCAAAACTCACAGAGATAATATTTAAAGCATGACTATAACAGATTTACAAAATACAAAATTTCGAAGATTAAGAAGCGTATTTCAATCGTCGCTTGAAGTGGTACATCGTTATATCTGTCTAGTATTCAAATAGAATGCTAGATTTCTTATGATTATGTATTATATATTGTTATCGTTGCCTTCTTGGTTCAGTAACACACTTACAGGTGTATTTTAATAAACTTTCAAAATACTTTTTCATGTAAGTTTAAGTGAGTATCGTAGTCAATGAAAACATGGGCTTCGTTCTCATACTCTCGTATTGCTTCGTAAGAGACGAATCCAAGCGTCATAAGTATTAGGTAATTGTTTATTATAACATAGGAGACTAAAAATCTGAAACTGAATGTACCACATCATTTAGTACCAATATATTTACTACTATATCAGTGCGAAATATTCTGCTAATTTTTCTATATCTCTCGTACGCTTACATCCGCAGCACTTGGTAGGTTGTTGAATGAAAAAATAAAATAAATTTAGTCACATATATCACACAGTACAGTATTCCGAATACAGTATAATTTTTGGGATAGTTTTTCAATTCTTGATTGCTAACATCTTACTGTTATTAATGATGCTCCTTACTGCTGTACCGACGCTCCTTGCCGCAACTTGAGGTAGAGACTCGTAGGGGCACTTCGATGAGCTTGACGTAAGTTTTACTCTGACTGTCCTGTGTCGTAGCAGGAAGGACGTGTATGTTGTCAGCCATTGATCATAAGGCGGAACCAACAGAGTTGAACCCGTGCCTCCTGCATGGCGAGAAGGGTTGCATACCACACAGCCATTATGACGGTATAGATTATAATCTTTATGAGTGGATTTGTTGGGAACCGTTGGGCACTACAAACGAAAACTCAGATTTTGACGATTTAATGGAGAATTTTTACTGCCGACGATAGCCTTTTTGAACAAGTAGGCAACTGGGAAACCACAGTAAAAATATTTGTACAAACATACAATCATATATAAATCGTATTCCAGATTTATTTGAAATTCTTGATTATGTTTATATTTATTTTTTATTTCATGACAGTGTTCACGCTAAATATAAGACTTAGACTTGAGGGCCAGCATTGGCTAGGGCCTTTGTTATGGCCTGTAATTCCCTCTAAAATACACACATACAACAGGGTGACATCCCAGAGTTTTTCTCCAGCAAGCCAGGGTCTTCTAAACTAATTTCTCAAGGCCATCCTGAGTCGTTCAATGCAAAAAAAACAATCAAGTCATAATCCAGCTTGTCATAAACAGCCCCTTATGCTTGACTGGTAGTCACACTCTAATCCAGCTTGTCATGAACAGCCCTCATGCTTGGCTGGTAGTCACACTCCAATCCAGCTTGTCATGAATAGCCCCTCATGCTTGGCTGGTAGTCACATTCCAGTCCAACTCGTTATTAACAGCCCCTCATGCTTGGCTGGTAGTCACATTCCAGTCCAACTTGTCATGAACAGCCCCTCATGCTTGGCTGGTAGTCACATTCCAGTCCAACTTGTCATGAACAGCCCCTCATGCTTGGCTGGTAGTCACACTCTAATCCAGCTTGTCATGAACAGCCCCTCATGCTTGGCTGGTAGTCACACTCCAATCAAGGACCACATATCACGGATACGTCTCATGACAGGACGATAATTTTCAATCGGCACGTCGTGGACACAGCAGGTGAGAATTTATTCACGAGTGTTCACACTGGAGGCGGAAGCATGAGTGTAGAGGAGTTCTCACTGCTGAGTGTGCGTGCTTTTCACAAGGCAAGGAAAGCACGTGATGGACTTCCAGGCAAAATTTAGCAGATGATTACTGAAGAAACTATTCTATATTGTGGAGCATAGCGTTCAATATTTGAAGTCATAAAAAACTATCAATCAACGCTAGGCATTAATGTTTTAAATAAACGTACAGTATGCAAGTATACACACGTACATTGATGAGTTACATGCGCTTTCTGAAGAGAGTTCTTCTTCTTCTATGTCGTGTTTATTTGGAAGAGAGTTGTTTATGAACAAATGTGTCCTGAAATTTAAATGAAATACCATCCGTACAACCGGATAATTCACCAGCTGAGAATTTGTTTTTTCGAGTGTTTTTTACATTTATTTACTGCTCCTTAGACCGAAGACAATTATTCTTTATTGTTCAGAATAGCGCGTTAAAAATTTTGTTAACATAATAATATTCATATATAAAGTGAGTTACAACACCAGAAGGTCGGTATTAACCCAAGCAAAATATATTGTACATAGGAACAGGGCACGGGCCTGACGAATGATTCCAATTATACAACTGAAAGCGTCGTTTGAAAAAGATTTCTCCCCTACTCAGCACAATGGACCTGCCTCGAAGCTATTCGTTCTCACATGCAATTCTGAGGGTTAGGTGCTTCTACGCTAGGTCATTGCCTTCAAAATCTCGACTGAAATTCTCTGTATTGTGGTGTACAGTGCATTACAGGGAACTGTGCTGTACTTCACTGTCCTGTGGTGTACAGGGCAGTACTGGGGGGAAAAGGAGAGGGTATGAGAGAGGAGAGGGGAGAGGAGGAAGAAGAAGGGGAGCTTAGTGATATCACACGACCTTCACTCTGTCACTGGTATACAAGATACGCTTATGGGGACGTGTAGAGTTCAAAGGTGCCAGATGAGATTTTTACGCTGCTCTTTTTTTGGAGGGGTAGAAAGGGAGAACAGTTACGTCGTATCCAATAGAAGAGTTGCCAGGGCACTCCAAGAGGAGGAGAGTAGTTACGCTGTATCCAATAGAAGAGTTGACAGGGCACTCCAAGAGGAGGAGAGTAGTTACGCTGTATTCAATAAAAGAGTAGCCAGAATACTTCGAGAGAGAGAGAAAGAGAAGGGAGGAGAGAGTAGTGACGCTGTATCCACTAGAGGAGTAGTCAAAGTATATCAAGAGTAGAAGGATATATTTACTGGTATAGAGTATGACAAGCAAACCAACAAACCCGGCAAGAATAAAAACGCAATAATAAACAAAAATCAGTGATGTTTTTCCTCAATTTTTTTTTACCACAACTAGACACTTAAACTCTAATTTAAAAAAAATTGAGATCTCCGCAAAACACAATTTTTCCATGGAATGACATTTGCCGGCATTGTGCCTCCTGGTCATGTTTACTAATTTCCTGGGACCAGCCTACCGTACATACTTTTTTTATTCAATGTGACTGAATGTCAGAGGTGCATAGCAGTCACTGCTCTAAGCTCACTAGGATGACTACATCGTTACTAGAATAGAATAGAATAAGGCAATAGGAACGAGCCGTTTGGCTCATTCTTGGGTTGATACCCAAGTCCCATGCCGTTTAAAGTAAAGGCATCAATCATGCACGTACACCTTAACCACGTAAGTCAATTCAGCTACGTACATACATGCATTTCACTCACGCACAGGCATTTCAGTCACGCGCATTTACCTCAATTATCTGTAGTTACATCGTAACTACATCGTTCAGAAACACGTTTACATTTACTAACTAACATCTTGCTAAGTGAACCTATTAAGCTATCCAATTTAATTATCTGTTTATACGAGCAGTCATCTGATTTTCAGCTTCAGTCATGGGAATTACTTCATCATTGAGAAGCAATCACAAACTAATGGCGTCATTAATATGTACAAGAAGCTTACAAAATATCCGCCTCAGCATATGTAAAATATAAGAGAAGTTTTTGCACTGGTTCTGTATGGAGTCATGATTTTTTCACGTGCCCCACGTGATGCTCCGACTCCTTAGATGCCCACGTGATGCTTCGTCCACTCAGATGCCCACGTGATGCTCCATCCCTTCAGATGCCCCACGTGATGCTCCGTCCCCTCAGATGCCCACGTGATGCTCCGTCCCCTCAGATGCCCACGTGATGCTCCGTCCCCTCAGATGCCCACATGATGCTCCGTCCCCTCAGATGCCCACGTGATGCTCCGTCCCTTCAGATGCCCCACGTGACGCTCCGTCCCTTCAGATGCCCACGTGATGCTCCGATGCACTACATCCAACATACGATTACTTGCACATCACTGAACTCACTCACAGTAAATTAACTAAGGCTCATCGGAGCAAAAATTATCTATGGTCATTCGAAGAATTAGCCGTTCAGTGTTGTAGCACACCAGACCTAAGCTCCGTCCTGGACAGCTGGGGGTCAACAGGGCAGGTAGACGCGTTCTCCTTCACTTCTGTGATATGGCAGCACATTCCGACCTTGCAGAGGCCTGTTCCTTCCCCCACGACCTCATGTGTTGGGGGAGGGTGGAGGAGAGGAGGAGGGGGAGTTGAGGTAACTGCGTGTTTCACCAGCAACTAAAAAATCTACTTTATTTTGACATTTTGTCCAATACAATGTCAAGCAGTACAGTATCTCAGTACAGTGCAAACACGCTACAGTATCACATAGCACAGTACCACATAGTGCAGTATCAATCAGTAAAGTACCACACAATGCAGTACTAACACAGTGCAGTGCCTCATAGTCCATGACATCAGGTTCTCAATTTTTAATGTCAACGTCTTAAGACTAGTGACACTACTCCGAGCTACTGGGTCCATCCTCTGTGGCGTGTCTTGAGGCAGAAGCTCGTAGGGGCGCTAGATTACCTTGATGCTCTACGTCGCAAGCAGGACGTTTATATCGACTCAACCGCTGCTCTACAGAAGCCCACTATGACGATGGGATTCGAACTCGGGTCTCCTGTATCACAAACGGGAACGCAAGCTACTAGACCGACGCAGCTGCTGTACCTGTATCTATGATACAGGCAAAATGCCCCTCCTACATTCAGTCCCACCATCATGAATCAATGAAAACAACCACAAATAATCTTCCCCCCGTATGCCATGCAGGTTTCCTGTGTATAGGGCGGATGGACGAGTATCTCCATGGAAACCTCGTGTAATTTGGACGTAAAGTCCGCCTTGCATATAAACTAAGAGTAAGAAGTGCGCTACGTGTGATTTGTATCAATTATGATGCTGTTAACAGGACATTGATATCTATGGTAAGCCTTGTAGGCTATTTGTCTGTAGGACGAAACTGTATATTTCATCAAGTGTAGGCTGTGCACCATGAAGTATAAGCTGTATATTACCATGTGTAGGCTGTGCTCCATCAAGTGTAGGCTGTGATTCATCAGGTGTAGGCTGTGCTCCATCAAGTGTAGGCTGTGATTCATCAGGCATTGGCTGTGCTCCATCAAGTGTAGGCTGAGATTCATCAGGTGTAGGCTGTTCTTCATCAAGTATAGGCTGTGCTTCATCAAGTGTAGGCTGTTCTTCATCGAGTGTAGGCTGTTCTTCATCAGGTGTAGGCTGTTCTTCATCAAGTGTAGGCTGTGCGTCATCAAATATAGGCTGTGCTTCATCAAGTGGATGCTGTGCTTCATCAAGTGTAGGGAAGCGAAGTGAAGAGAAGTGACGGAAAATGAAGTGACTCCTGCGTGTTTTCTTTGCAGGACTCAACAGTGTTGAGAAATTCTGCTGCAGTGCTAAACCAGTTTACGAAGCTGCATCCAGAAAAACAATGCAACTTCATACGGCAGTGGAGTGCTTCAGTGCTGCAGAGTGCACTGCTCCAGTGCTGCAGAGTGCAGTGCTGCAGAGTGCACTGCTCCAGTGCTGCAGAGTGCAGTGCTCCAGTGCTGCAGAGTGCAGTGCTCCAGTGCTGCGGAGTGCAGTGCTCCAGTAATATACACAGAACAGAAAGCGTCCATTATCAAGAAGCAAACATGCGTGTTCTTCACACGAGAATTAGCGATGAAGGGCAAGTGTAGCATGGATACAAGGCGTATTGGAAGAAGTTGTCTGTAATTTACAGACTCAGCGTCTGCTGGAAGACTGATGTCTGCTTTACTTTTCTCAGGTATTCACTTGTCCGTATGGATCCACCTGCAGAGGCCCAACTTGATCTGGAGAGCGTAATTACGTAATTATACGTGCCACGTAAGTACATGTGTATATAATAAACAAATACATTATCCCAGCTCCATCCAGTTCCCGAACAATGGCTCAACGAGACTTTATGTACAGTGGGTCTCGAGAAACTCGCATACAAAGAAACCAGAACGTGTGTTGGTAGATATGTAAGTCTTCCTTCCCATCGCAAGGTTGGTACCCACACGACACTGATGTTCAGGGTGACCTTGTTCGATTGGATGGGGGGGGAAATGAGGGTCACTTTCATGTTAATTCTACGCTATTCAACATGGATTGATATATCACCCAAATCTATAGTATATCATGTTATTATTTTGTTTATAGTATGATCTATCATTTAATTATAAACCAAATATGTGATATTCTTTGGCATAGAGAAAAAATGTTGCAGGCCGACTACTGACGAGAATAGAAAAAAATACTATGAAAACCAATGTATTTCTAATGAGCTTCATACATAAATTGCGATATAATATTTAGTTTTTAAGTTTATTAGAAGTGGGGCGTAGTGGCAGGAATATCCGTATTGGCTTCTCTTTGTTTGTATTTTGTTATTTGCATACATCCCACACATCATGAGGTTATTTACATCCCACACATCATGAGGTTATTTACATCCCACACATCACGAGGTTATTTACATCCCACACATCATGAGGTTATTTACATCCCACACATCATGAGGTTATTTACATCGCACACATCACGAGGTTATTTACATCGCACACATCATGAGGTTATTTACATCCCACACATCATGAGGTTATTTACATCGCACACATCACGAGGTTATTTACATCGCACACATCCTGATTATAATGAACTACTTTAACTATTGAACATCATTGAGTTAATGAGCAGAAGATGGTGCTCTCAAGAACAATTTGCTGTGACTATCTTCCATGACTGAGACTATGCGGCGTCTTCACTAAATTTGAGTTGATCATGAGGTATAATTTAAGCAGTTACTAGTTCTTGTATTACTGAATTTATATTCATAACGATAATAGTAATTTTCATAAAAAAGTATTGAAGTAATAAAAACGAAGTAAATAGTATTTTGAGCATTGATCACGATCACGTGGACGACGTGTACGGGCGCACGAGCAAGTGGAAGACAAGTAGAAATATCGGATCACGTGGACGACGCGTACGGGTGTACGATCACGTGGAGGACGCGTAAGAATTCCAGATCACTTGGAGAACGCGTATGAATTCCAGATCACGTGTAGGATACGTACGAATTACAGATCCTGTGGACGATGCGTAAGAATTACAGATCACGTGAAGGATGTGTAAAAATTACAGATCCCGTGGAGGATGCGTAAGAATTACAGATCACGTGGAGAACGCGTACGGACGCCCGATCACGTGGAGGACGCGTAGAGATAATCTGACACGTGACACGTCACAGCACCGACGTGATCACTCAAGGAAGGTCCTGAGAACTGTTTAGTATTCAACTGAAGGGAAGCGGGGAGTGGACTGTTGAGTCTGTGTGAGTCAACATGGGGAGTCGTGTTTCATTATTTGCTCCAACTTGTGTATCTTAACTGATTGAAATTTTTTATAAAATAACTTTTGAGAAACAGTTCCATTGCATAAACAGGCACAGCACGTTGAGGAGGTGTTATATTTAGTTTACTAGAAGCTTCTTAAATGATGGAATTACTGGAAATATGTTCAATAATTAAAGAGATGGAATAAAATTACTCACCCATTATTATTTGATGTGATATGATGAGGATATAATAATTTGACATAATTTGCCTTTTTTCAGAAGTTACGCACAACACACAGCTGTGGAGTCAGTAACTCGGACTATGAGGAAAATAGGACACTAAACTCTGTATCACTACTAAGCTTGCGCTTATTTTTGTGGGTCATTTCGAGTCTCTACAAGAAACTGAACAAAGAGATACAATGTATGTACCTTAAAGTTGATACACAGACTATGATATAACATGGTTTTTTAAATGCCATACCATGACATCCTTGGGTGGTTTATATCCTATATATGATAGGTATAATATGTATGATAGATATCCTATATAATGTAGGTAACCTACATATGGTAGGAATCCTGTGTGTAGTAGGTATCCTACGTATAGTAGGTATCCTATATGTGGTAGGTACATATCCCACGTATAGTAGGTATCCTACGGATAGTAAGTTTCCCATGTACCGTAGATATCCTATGTGTGGCAGGTATCCTACGTACGGTAGGTATCCCATGTACCGTAGGTATCCTATATACGGTAGGTATCCTATATACGGTAGGTATCCTACGTATAGTATGTATCCTACGTACGGTAGTTAATTAGAAAACGTCAGCACTCAGAGTTAGCTGAGCTAATCAGCACCCTTTCAATTGAGGTCAGTGATTGTCTGCCAGCAATCATTGCATCCTACTGAGATTGGCCTCAGCGGACTTCAGCGGGCCGCTGAACTCTGTTCAGTCAGTGGTATATTATTCCCTCTGAACCGGTGTGTCTGCTTTATACCAGTGCTCTGGCAGTGGGGAGATTGTGCGGTGTTGTGAAGCTGGCAGTTATTTTCTCCGGTGTGTTTGAGTGATTAATGTAGGAATGTTCACATTATTGCATTAATTAATGTAGAAGTGTTGATATTATTGCATTAATTAATTTTGAAATGTTGAAATTGCTGCACCAAAACTTTAGTCCTGACTGGGCCAAACTGGAGGAATGTTAAGGCCTAAACCAACATGCAATTCTTCACGGGTTTTTGTTATTGAGAATTAACTTTAGAAACAATAAACTTTCTATTGGCAAACACCTATTACAAACACCCTAGAAAAGTTAAAAAGGTGTTTTTTGCACTATCATTATTTGAACAGCAAGCGCACGTTGATACCACAAACGAGAAGCTGAGATATTGCAAAATATGCACTTTCTCTATCAATGAGAATATTTTTCTACAGTTCGAAAGAACGAACATGTTGTCATGATTGACAAACATCTTTATTTATCTTTCACCAACGTGCGTTCTCAACCGTATCCCATTCCAGAAAGGAAGGAGGAGCTCATTCATAACCTTCCCTCACTGTCAAGTGAAAGAGTAATGCTGAAGTAAAAAAAAACTGGCCGCAGCGTCATTCTGAACGTCAACGCGAAAGTTGAACGACTGAAGGCGAGAGTCACAAAACTGACTGCTGGAAATTCGATGTGGAATGCGGACCGACGGTCGGACGAAATTCAGGTAAAATATCCAGTGAGTGGAGTGTTCTCGTGAAGTAAGGTGGTCTGTGACGCATGCTTCTGCAGCCCTTGAGCTGAGCACCTGAGTTTGACAGTGCTGGTTTTGTTGTGATAATAGGTACGATGAGCATAAATGCATACATTTACATGCAGAAACAAAATATGTCTTAGAGAAGAGCAGGCCCGTCAGTAGAAGCTAAGGCCGGTTTAAGGTGATATTGTTGCAGGTAACCACAACGCGACGTCGACCAATTGCAACGAAGGTGCACTGCCTGGGGTTAGAAGTTAAAACAGAACGTGCGAGACTTTCCTGCTCTTCAAATTTTACTGCGTCGCGGTACTATAAATTCATTTCTGTGACTCGAAAACTCATTAGAAAGGGTAACCGTCTCCTAAATCTAGTTAAGAAATAAAGACATGAGAAAGTCGTAGTTGGAGTGCACCGAGAAGGGAAAGGAACGCCAATAACGATGTTTGTTGTAACTGGAAATGTGACGGGAAGTCAGCGTGTCACATGGGCTAGAGGTGGCTGTTGTTTCTCAGGGTTTTGTGATGAAACAAGCACCACCAACACGAGCGTGTTGATAATTGCAGGGCTGTTGTTTCAACAGAGGGCCCGAGCTCTGGAGGAATCCTCTACCTTCTTTGGCTTTTTCTTGTTCCTTCAAAAAAGCAAAAAAAAAATATTGAAGGCAATGCAGATCAGAGAAAGTCGAACGATGGTAATCATAACTGTTGCAAGCACAAATTATACAGGGTGCAACAATGTAACTTTGAAAATTTTCGTTTGATTTGCCAGTGGACGCGGGCTTTGTGAAGGAGTTTCCACATCGAAGGATGTGCCTTTGGTATCCACAATACAATGCTTGCAATACATGTATACCCTACCGAATTTTCTCCTATCTAAATCTTTTAGAGCGTCACAGAGAGACAGACCAAACAAGCAAGCAAGCCAGCAAGCCAGTAACAAACTGTGTATTTTTATATAGAGGAATGAACTCTTGCGTTGTGTTAGTTGCCTGTAAAATATTCTCGATGTTGTTCTTCATTGCGTTGCACGATGGGGGTTTTTCCACGCCTGCAGCAGCTATCAGAATGCCTCTAAATTATTTTCCGTGGAAATGACGTCAAGGTGACCCAGGATTGAGGATACGTATGTACTGACTCGATTAGAGCGAGCAATGCTGTTTTACTCAACCCTACGTAATACATTCACAATAATAAATAGAAGTTATATATAAACTTGAACAATTTTGACCCTCGAAACTTGTCCACATGTAATTTTATAATTAACGAAAATTATATTTTCCAAATTGTTTGGGGGGTTTTAGGAGCAACGCCTCTGATGGCTTCAATTGGCTGTTGGCACAGAAAAATAGAGGGTGCAACAACGTACCTTCTTTTTTTCACAGCAAGTTCTTTTCGAAAAAAAAGTTTTGTTGCCACACGCTGTTCATACATTGCGTGGGCAGCAAATTAAGCACATATCCAATGTGAGATTGAAAATGTTCCCTCTGGTGCTCGTGCTTTGGCGAAGCCCTAAAGTCCTCTTCTGGAAGCCAGTGAAGAAGATATCGATTGGCCCAATCACTGATACTCGTAGCAGTGTACCCTTACTCTTCTGTTTCGTCTGTAATACAGACGTGATGTTTCAATATCTTCAATGCCAACGTGATGTTCCGGTATCTTTAATACCAACGTGATGCTCTGGTATCTCCAATACTAATGTGATGCTCTGGTATCTCCAATACTAATGTGATGCTCCGGTATCTTCAATACTAACATGAGGCTCCAGTGTCTTCAATACTAACGTGATGCTCCGGTATCTTCAATACCAACGTAATACTTTAGTATCTTCAATACTAACGTGATGCTCTTACATCTACAATACCGTGATACTCCAACATTGACACAGTTTCGTCCAAGTCATCCATGTGACTACACTTCTTGTAGTTCCATAAAAAGTTGTCATTGGTGCGATTTATTGATATAGTTCCTTTAACTGATTTATCGATTTATCGATATAGTTCCTTTAACTGAGTGCCAAGTCGTTGTCAGTTACCCTGTTGTTGCTTGACAGCATTTCGTCCACCTTGTGTTGAATTTTTTGCATTTATAGCTTGTTCTTTATCGGTGTTTAAACTGGAAATATAATGATAATAATAAAATCTTCATTCATTTTCTAGTACTATTCCAACCACGGAAGGCTAACTTAACACGTTACAACCCTCCTAGTACCCTCAGCAGCATTTCATCCTCCATGGACTACAGCTTCATACTTAATTTAGTCAGCCGTAAGTCCGTAGTAATATAAGAAGGTTAAAAGTGTGTCGGTTGTGAAGGCTAAATCGCTCTACCTAATGGGACACATAATTTTCTTGCAAGCAATGGTTCAGTCAGAAGTAATCACCAACACAATACATCAAACACCCGGCCATCTGTGACGCATTTTTCCATTTTCCCCAATGTCTTCTCTTACTCAACATGAGACAAGACTGTTGAGTGAAGCATTTGAATTAGTCTGAAACTACTTATGGCCACATTGAGGTGTAATCGTACAGAAATCCTGACCAACTTTTTAAAGTTTTGACCTATCCTGCTTCTGATACTGTCAAAAGCCCCCGATGTCTGACAACTACCAAGTCAATCGAAATTTAACCGAGGAAAATGCCTCTAGATTTACGCGGCTGCTGTTATTCCTGAGGTATTATTTTGCTGCATCTGATGTAACTCGACCAAACAAAACATAACTGAAGTGGACCACACTTACGGTACAGTGCTAGTAACTTGTCCTGACGAAGACCTGGGTATCGTCTGGCCCTTTCATATGGCTGCTGCCTGAGGGACAATAGGGCTTTCTGGGCCTAGAGAGAGGATTGTTTGGGTCCACTTTCACTGTCGGCGCGTGTACGCGGGATTCCTTAGCGCTGCAAACAGGAGTAGCATTCACTTTATCATGCTGGACCCTCGACAGGGCGAGCACGACTTCTGTTCCATCAGCTAGTCTCAGCAAAATTAAAACCGACAGCATCACCCGACACTTGTCTGAGTATTCAAGCTTAGAGGTTTTTTACTTGAACTGATATCTTCGTTCTGATTGTTCATATTGATGACGCCGGAAGCAACACTGAATCGTGTATCGAAATTGGGGTGTAATATTCGTATTAGTCAACTGCTGGTATCCATGATACGTAGGTGGGAACTAGCTGAAGCGTCGTGTGGTTGACTTGTTACATAATAATGGAGCTACTTAGAATGGTCAAATGAAAGCACCGCGCGGTTATTCAATGATGGCGTTCCTTGTGCCAGATTGAGACCGGTGAGAGGGAGGCTATACGATTCCTGTCCTCTGATCCATTGTTTGATTTTTTCTTTCTACTACATTCATTCATTAACGATCCCAAGCTGAGACATTGGAATGTCGCTTCCCATTGAATCCTAACAGTGGGATGTCGGAGGGATTTTAATGTGGATACAGAAGAGTGCTCATACTTGTGGGATCGCTGTCTGTACCCTCGGTACCTGTTTAAATATGTTGGTCAAAGTATCAATAAGTTTGTGAAGAAAATTGGCTTGTCTTCATGTGGTGTCTCGCCTCACGAGGCTCTTGTGTCTCGCTCGTGAGGCTGCTGAGCCTCGCCTCATGAGGCTGTTGTATCTCACTTCACATTTTACTTCACTCAGCACAAATAAAACGTTTAGTATCAATATTCCTTGATTTTTTGTTACCTTTTCAATTTTATGTGAAATTTGAAACCTGCTGTTTGAAGAAGAGACGGCTTTTTGTAAAGAAAGGAAGAAACTTCCTCTACCAGCACTGACAGACGCCCTCGCCAAACCTGACTGAGAGATCGTATGATTTCAGCAAATCGGGAGCGCAGACCTCTCGTATGGGCCTCATGTGTGAACCCAAAGGCGGTCAGGCCTGACGTCTGGGCCCAGCCACAGTCAAGTCCAAATGCAGTCAGGCCCAGGCGCCGTCAGGCCTGACTTCTGGGCCCAGGCTTAGTTGGATCCAGCCACACTCAGGCCTGTCGTCTGGGCCCAGGTTCAGTCGGGCCCAGCCAGAGTCAGGCCTAGCCAGAGTCAGGCCTGACGTGTGAGCCCAAGTGCAGTCAGGCCCAGGCCAAGTCTAAAGCCTCTGTCTAAAGCCCAGCCACAGTCAGGCCTGGCGTCTGGGCCCAGGCGCGTTGGGCCCTAGGGTTGCAGAGCGAGGTAGCTAAGCGCTGGTCGCTAATTGCTTAAAAACAAGAAGAAAAAAAGGTAAAGAAGACCAGGGAGGCAGTCGAGGCGCAGGCCTGCCACAACTTTCTCAACTCAAGCGTCTGACTCAGAGAGAAGAAAGCGGCGCGAGCTGTAGTGCTTTGCCGCTGCCTCATGAGGCTGTTGTGTCTCACCTCATGAAGCTGTTGTGTCTCACCTCATGAGGCTGTTGTGTCTCATCTCATGAAGCTGTTGTGTCTCACTTCATCAGGTCCTCTAAATATTGCATAATGCACTCGGATATATTCTGTAACTCAGGCCTGCAGAGGCATGTACCTGTAGCCTACTTGTCCCGTGACACTGACAGCTGTATGTGCTGCTGAACTTTTTCCTAGTAATTTGAAGCTATTAAAGACATTCCTTTTTACACTTAATAAATTTACCCTCAACAAAAGTGGATGCAATGGAGACAGTGTTGGACCTAAGCCTCGCTCTCGTTGCTACCAGTTAACGCCAAAAATAAAGTCGCATCGTTATCGTTCAATTCTGAAAAACAAACGGCAGTTAGACAAACCAGATATCTCTCAAAGTTCAAGTGCACAAATATTAATAACCCACTTTGTTAGGTGAGTTGTGAACCGAAGGGATAACTTATCTCTGTCGCTTCCACCATTAATGATGGAAACCGGCGGCTGTCCTTCCGTTCGGACTACATGTTCAGGATCATGGACATTATCAAGCAGAGGCTTCTTAATTTGATCCCCCATTAACCCCCTGTGGATGTCAGAGGTCTCCACAAACCCCCAACTTATCAAGACATGAGCCCGAACATAGACGCTAGAAATAGTTGTTTTCCTCCTTGCAGCTCCTGCTTTGAGAACAGGAACGTCTCACGACCCCCTTGGGATATACCCACGCCCCCTGAGAAGGTTAATGCACTTATTTGGAGGGCTCCTGTTGTATACGCTTCAGGAACATGTGATGTCTCTCAGTGTCAGCCATCTTGTTGGGTTTGGGGAGTGTTAACAAATCCGAGGTGTCAATGTTGTCAGTATCACAGGTGTCATGTTGCCAGTATCACAAGTGTCGTGTTGCCAGTATCACAAGCATCAAGTATCATAGTATGCAGTATGAGTGTCATGTTACCAGCATCACAGGTGTTATGTTGCTAGTATCACAAGTGTCGTGTTGCCAGTATCCCAAGTGTCATGTTGTTAGAATCACAAGTGTCATGTTATTTACTAGTGTTGTGCATTCTCTACTGTCCTTGATATTAGTTACAACAAATTTCACACAAAATATATGCCGGTTTGTGAGCATGAAGGAAGTGGTCAATAGTTTAATCATGCTCAGGCAGTGACGTGGATCTAGCAGTAGTTACACTAGTATCATAATGAACGTTTCCAGCATGATCGAGGAGGAGCATGCTTAGTATTCCGCCTCCAGTCAGTATTTCTTTCAATTCATTATGCAAAGCTGCCAAAATCCCTCCACGCTCTCCTCCCTCCTTTTTTGTAGTTCTAGTAGCACGGTATGGGTCTTCTGCTTCGTTTTTTAATCTGGCAGTATACAATATTAGCGTCATAACAAAAATATGAACTAAATATGTGTTTAGTTATTACTTTTTGAGATTTATATCGCTAACTAAAATATTCAAAGTTACGATAGGTTACTTCCAAGGCCCTTCGTGCTGTGAGAGGTCATTGCGTCGAAGCCTGTGTCTTGCAGTAAATTAATTTCGTAGTAATTGTGCCTAGGCACACTAATCCCCACCGCCACTCACGCCCAGGTGACAAGGTGCGACACGTACACGCTGTGAAGGTCTGGTTATTGTGAACTTGAACTTGAGCTACAAAACATCTAGGACGTGACCTGACATAACTTCCTACGACTTCTTAGGACACTTATTCGTTGTAAGAATGTCTTCTGGTGTCAGTGTAACGAATGTTCTCATCGGTTATTAATAATTACGTCATGAGATATACAATGCAGTAATGTTACGTGCTTTGTCGGATGACAGTGGTTGTACCTGAGCGTCCAGACTACACTGGATATTGTACGAGGACTGTACGAGTCTCCACAAACCTGTATGTGGTATAGGGCGAAAGTGGGGATCCTCGAACCCCCTTCTTGTCCCCCACCCCCATTCCCTTGTTGCAGAATGTGGGTTCAGTAAAAACTTTACGGCTGCAGAACTCAGTAATTCAAGAATATTTCTGTCTGTTCTAATAAAAAAACGAGTTGCAAGCCTTCAACATTCCAAAGATGTATATATAAGGAAGTGAAAATTGTTTGACATTTGATCGCAAGTCTTGGGTATCATATGGAATATTTTTACGATATCTTTGTTGCGTGAACTTGAGGTATGAATTAATGAGGAAAACAACACCCACTTATAAATAACTTTATCAAGAACTACTTTGATGTTTTTTAAACTGTTGTTCACTACAACAAATTCTGTGTGAAAAATCATACTCTGTATCACTATTTAGCCACAGGCTTAAAGATGAATCCTACCGTAATTATCTTGCCTTCACCAAGTCCCAGATGATGCAGGGATCGAATCTTTATGTATAAAGTAGATTTAATTTTTGCATGCATTGTACCTGGGCATCAGGTGATAGACTTATGGGTTCAAAATTGTGATGTGTTTTAAGTCACTCCGAGTCTGATGAGTCTAAGTCCGTGAATTTCTAGAGCCGTTAGTTGGAGTCTTGAAATCGTTGAAGCGAGTGGGTTCAGCTATTCAAATTTTGAACGTGAGTTTTCTTACAAATTGAACTAGCTACGTAAATTTCAAGGCTTTAATCTGGCCTCAGTGACTCCAAAACTGTCTTTAGGTCTCGATTTTGCTGCTGTATGGAGAAATTTTGCTGTGTATCGTAGCGATACTTTACGTATTACAATTAGACCACCTACTTCGGTGTGTTGAGTATCCCAATTACTCTATCTGTTCGAGAATATAACGTAATGCAACTGCACCACATGCTCTGGAATTTTGCGTGTTGCAACTGCACCATCCATTTGGGAATGTTGCCCGTTGTAACTGCACCACTTGGTCGGGAATGTTGCGCTTTGCAACTACACCACCTGCTCAGGAGTGTTGCGTATTTCAATTGCACTGTCTGCTCTAGAATATTGCGTAATACAACTGCACCATCTACTCGGGAATGTTGCGCTTTGCACCTGCACCATCAGCTTGGTGATATCACATATTGCTGCTGTGCATCCTGTGTTGGAGACACAGGGTGCACATAGTTGTTCCATGACTACACATCATGTGTCAAAGCGTTATGCATGACGACAATGCGCCATGCGTATCCTGTGATCTCTTGCACACCAACCTGCATTGTCTTAAGAGCTGCTGCATTAGCCATTGTATATCAGGAGGTTGTGCCCATGGGATGTCTAGAATGAATGGGTGACGGGTGAATTGCTTGAGCAATACAGGGCAGGCGAAGCATTGGTTAAGTTTTCTCCAACCTATTATTTTATTATAACGTTCTCATTCAATAGCAAAACAATAATAATACATGCTTCATCTCACAGTAAGGTTGCATAAAATCGAAGACGCTGGACTTCACTACCCGGGCTGTGAAAGCTCTGGGATTCTTTATTGATGAGGGAGAGAAAAATAAGGTTCGTACCACAAGTATATTAAATTGCAGTCTGTATCGTACCACCAACTCTGTAGCTCTTCCAGAAAGTTAGAAGCTCTGAAAATTAAGCTGAAATAACATCGATGACAGCTACCCTAAGTGGTCATAAATAGCAAGAGAATATAAAATACTAAGAAGTGAAGAGGGGAGATTTTTGGTACCGCTTTTTTCACTTCGAGATCCAAGTTGTGGTACATAACACAGTGTATGATACAGACGTAGAAAGTGGGGTAGTTTTGGTACTGCATTGAATTATTTTAATTCCTAAAGTTAAATGCCATAATGTTAATAATCGGCCCCCATACTCGTTGATCATACCCTACATCACATGAAGAGGGTAGCAGTGGGATCGCCTTCTACATTTGCAGCTTTCGATCGACTTCAGTTGACTTTATTCAGCTGACTCAATTTCATTCAGTACTACAGGTCTCCGATGCTGCACGGTAGAACGCTGCCGTCGGTACAATAGGCGTCTAATTTTTAACTGTCACGATTCGGATTTTAGGTCTCGTCTGTTGGATACTTTTTTCTTCTTAATTACCAATTCCAGCACTAAACAAGAAGCAGCTGCGCTCGCCGGATGGACCATCTTTGTTGCAGTGCTTGGGCCGGAAGCTCCTAGCGTCTTCTATCCAACACAAGCTGTGGTTTTGGTTTCCTCAGCGTTGCTTCTGTGGTATTTCTCACAAGCCTTCTCAGTTGGAAGTTCAATCCTTCTACTTCGACTTCTGAATATTTAGAAAGTCTGACTCCGTAGCAGTAATATTCGCTCTACTCCAACTCCACAGCCCTGATTTTTGGGTTGCTTCTTTGAGTTTTACCGTCAATTTTTTTCTTTTATACATGGCGTGATGTACACAGGATTCAATATTTGTACTTCTGCAGAAAGCACCAGAAAATTTACCTTATCATCTCTTTGAACGTTGTATCGACACAATTTTTTTTTGCACCAAAGGCACACAAAGGCGAACTAAAACTTCAGTTTCCTGCCAGTATATAAGGAATTTGATAATTGTTAGATTATATTTCACCCCAAATTCAATTCTTAGTTGTTGAAAATTCTTCAACGATCTTGTGATTGTGTCTTGAAAGTTTGTCCATTATGACAAAATGTTTATCAAATTCCGTAAGGATTTTTCAAATTTTTTGTTAACTAAAATTCGGGTTCTCAACTTCTTTCAGTGCATTGCAAGCACCTAAAATTGTACTAATTATGTATATAAGATTGTATAATGACAAGCCACAAATTCGTTACAACTATGAGGTATGTACAATACAGTATATACCCCTTCTACATCGATAGCATAAGTGTTCCTAGATATTTTTTTACTTCATTGAACACAAGTTGAGTTATATGGAATTGTTTTGTTATTGTTTATACATAGCAGAAATCATACAGCGTCACCATAGCTTTCTCATTAATACATAATGGAAATCAAATAGGGTCACCGTAGTTTTTTCGTTGTTTATACATAATAAAAATCAAATAGGATCGCTAAATTCCAGTCTTCATAATTTTAGTGTGAATTTGTTTGCGATGTCGATGGCTGTGATACCTTCTATCTGATAAATGATAAATTCTATTATATTTTCAATCTAATACTTTTTCCTAATCCCATATTGAAGGACTTATGACATTTATTTCACTTGCAAAAATCGGGGTGCGAATTTTTAAATTGAGTTCTGTGCGGGTCCCGAGAAGCTCACCATTGCGGAAGACCCTCTTTATATAGATAATTTTTTCCGCCTCAGTGGGCATAGGAGGAGAAGGGGGAGCAGGGAACAAGGGCTCTTTGACCCCTCATGTGCATATTGTATCCTAACGTCGCATGTGACAGCTGTGAGTCGTTTCTACATCTGCAAACTGGCGTCCCAACATAATTCGAATGTTCTTCCATTCTTCTATGGTGGCGTTTCAACATGAATGGGATGTTCTACTATTCCACGGTGGCGTCCCAACAGAATTTGGTTGTTGTTCTTCTATTCTTCCATGGTGGCGTCACAACAGAACTCGGATGTTCTTCTATTCTTCCCTGGTGGCGTCCCGTTCCAAATGAAATGTTCTATCATTCTCAATAACGTTGGATCGTCAGCCCTTCGTTAACATCGACCAACGTCACATCAGTTAGGGTTAACAAAAGGCTCCAGATACAGCTCTCACCTGCAGAAGATAACTCACGTTCCTTTGCTCATTGATAATAAAATGGCTCATATTTTTGACAAGAATGGACCGTCCTAGGACCGGTATTAGTCGGTATCTGATATTTTTATGATATTGGAACCGATCAAATTTTTATGATTCTGGTAATAGTGTTAGTATTTAACGGTATCGATTATTTTGAATATTGTTGGGTTTATTTATGCTTAAATTCAAATGTCGGTGTTGTTATGGGGCTCAATTTTGACATAACTACCTCCCTAATTCTTGGTTGTTTTACAGTAGATGTGCCTTCATCCGAAATGCTATGTACACCATTCTATTAAATATGATCGTTGTATCTAGGATTGAGGTAACATTGTTCAAGTTTCCTGCACGTCGCATTACATGTCCCTGGTAGTTTCCCAGGCACATGTGCCCAGCTCTGTGTGTGCAGCAGTAAATTACTCAGCAGTTGGTTATTCTCAGTTGTATTCTACTCAAGACTTATTGCCCTGAGTTAAGAATGCTCTCCGAGCGACGGCCTGCATACTCGGAACTGGCGGAGACTCGCGAAGACGACCCGGTATGTAAATAAGCTAGGCGTCGGCACCAAAAACTGGAGTACCACCGGCAACTTTAGTGTGAGAATGTTCGGTATTTGGTCCAGTAGTCATGAGTATGTAATTTTTTCGAGTAACAAGACTTAAATCACATGTTACATCTTTTAGCTGCATGATTTCGCTTGTTATCGAGACGATACATGAGTATACCTGCACTAACATTCGTCGTAGTTGTACCTGGTGTAACACATTCCTGGCTGCGTATTCTGGTCGAAAACCTGCAAGATTAAATTCCATATTGCCTCACATAGACCAGTTTCCTTGAAGTTCGTCTTAGGGGCAGCACGCACTACGCCACAGACAGAGGATAGAATACGGTGGTTAGCAGTGGAGTGTTTTTTTATTCTTGTTTGGTTGGCAACATATTTTAATGAAGAAAAGGCGGATAAGACACTGTGCAGCTGGGCGCGAAGTATAGTTAGTTAGCATGTGTTGGGGCAAGTGTTCAAAATCGATCTTGTGGATCTGCCCTGCAGACAGAAGCGAATGACCTCTGTAACTCCTCTTCTTGTTGCGCCTCTTCAGGAGCACAGGAAGAACACTGAAGAATATAAAGGAATATTGAGGATTTGCTTCGTCAATTTCGAGTCCAGCTACAATAGCGGTGCCTTTAAAAAGAAATTAGTAATTGGTTTTATATTTTGGTATATTTCACCTTTATCAGGCGCACCATCAAATTTTTTATCAAGAAGTTACTGTATTTTCTTACACCGAACAGTTCAGTGATGAACTGCCAAACTTCACGCTACATAAACAATCCCATTTGTTAATGGCAGCAAGTAATGAAATAAATAAATAGAATAACCAAAAAAATACTTAATATATGACAGCCATTGCATGATCTCCTGCTATGGTTAAAAGAAATAAATGATGGTCAGTTGTTGCAGGAATTTTCATGGAATAGGAAGCAGGTTTGATTAATATATCAGATATTGGGTTTGACTCTGGCATTCATGCTTGTCACCACATGCGAACTTTGAGTGAGCAAAATATGACCCAACGTTTGTGACAAGTGTTGTGTTTTTGATGAGTACTGTGTTTGTCATGAGTGCTGTGTTTATGATGAGTGTTGTGTTTGTAATGAGTGTTGTGTTTGTGACGAGTGTTTTGTTTCTTTAACCAACGGTTGTTACATATGTCAGTCATTTGATATAGAACGTGAGCCAGTTCTCATGTGTGCTTCAATTTATTCAGCACGAACTTTTCTCCGCGTTTCTTTCCAGTTGCTGAAGTCATCACGGATGCTGTACACGCGTGAATGTATCTCCGTTGGAACTGGTCACAAATTTGAAGATCTTCAGCGTTCCGCTGTTTGCGTTGGGGCAATAAAAATAGTTCTTATTAATATTCGTGTTTAATCATCATTATTAGCTGAATTTAAGTCGTTCTTAAACCCTAATTTAGATATATGGCAAGCTAACAAAAATATTTGAAAGGCATCGATTATATTTGTTCTTAACCTACCGCTGGGCAGTGAGGTGGATAGGCTACATACCTAGACTACACACCTAGTCTACACAGCTAGACTACACAGCTAGATTACACAGCTAGGCTACACAGCTACACAGGCTGGGTGAGGGGTGCAGTTTACGACACTGTCGAGACTCACTGGACAGTAACAGACAGGCCGCAAAGTTCCCAGCAATCGATGGTCCATCAGGTTGTGTAACGCAAGTTCTATTATTCTGTAACTTTTGTTCTATTATTTCACTGAAGAACGAGCGAGCACTTTCAGATAACGCTGACCTCTCTTTCTCCTCCCCCTCCCCTCTCTCCCCTCACTTCTTCAGTATAAGTCACAGAAATGTCGGTGAAATTCGTCTTTTTAGTGGTCGTTTGTGGCGTTGTTAGTACTGCGTGTGTAAAATAGTTTTGTATTGGATGATAACGAATTTTAATCGTGCAATTTGGATTTGCACTCTCAGATTAAAGTGAAGTGCATTAAAATGAAGTGCGGTGACATCGTTTCTTTTTTAATTTTCCAAACGTACGAAATTGTTTAAGCTCATTATGTTCATAAAGGCTTTCATGAATCAAGTACAATTAACTGAGTGCTTTAGTGAGTTGCGCTGTAAACATTTAATCCATAAAAACATGGATTTTTAAACCTTAACGTGTGAAAACTTATTTCTTTTTACACTAGGCTAGCCTGAGCCACCACATAATTTGTTTTCTAATGATATTTTTTCCCTGCAACTCCTGGCAACAAAATATGGCATACATTTAAAACAAATCTCATTTTCGAATGCCAATTCTAACACGCTGTCAGACATAAGGCGAATTCCTACAATGTTTTGCCCATTTGTTGTCAGTGTTTGCTGGAAGCATACGACATTTTACGGATTCTTCAGCGCTCGGCGGAGTTCCATTTTAGTTTTTACTGCTTCCAGCAAGACAGCAAGCCTCCTCACACTTCACGCGTGACTGCACGTGCGGCAAAACTCCTCTACTGCATCGCGTCTGCAGACCTCAATGAACATTTTTTTAGGGGCTTGAGACACCAAAACAATGGTGGAGCGCCCTGATGACACCTCCAGTCAGGCGCTGCGTTTCCCGGAGGTGCCTTGTTCAGAGCCATGGAGTCGTGGAGTCGTGGAGTCGTTGAGTCTTGGGGCTTGGAGTCAGGCCGAGTTGGAGAAACTGGGTTCCAACTCTCGTGGAGTCATGAAGTCTTGGAGTCATGGAGTCATGGAGTCGAACCCAATAAGGCAAACTGAGTTCCAACATTTCAACTTCAAAAGTTGGAGTCCGAGTGGGGAAGTGGTGTTGGAGTCGTACTTGAGTCGAGCACTTCGACTCAAGTGGAGTGATAGTGGGTGGAGTTTGAGTAACCAGAGGAACGCTGTAGGCTGGTCAATGCTCTATTGTGAAGTGATTCTTACGACATAAAGTAGCAGTTTTATTTCATGCACTAAAAGTAACCGAAATTATTTACTGGGAATGTTCGATTACTCACGTGAGTTCAGTATCAATTCATGGGCTCAAATATTGAGACTAATTTGCAGTGTATTTTATCAATACTTTTTGGTGACGTATTCGACATCGTCCACTGTGACTGGAGATCCAAAGAATAATTCACAAATACCTTAATAACTCAAAAGAACTCATTTTCAAAGTGTTTATTTAACCACACATACTAGTTAAATTATTTAAATTCATTAATTTGTTAGCTCTATGCATCCTTTATTATTTTATTCATTCAGCTATTCATGATGATCACTCCCAATGCCTCTGCCTCGCGAGTTCTCACTGCCTCCGCCTCGCAAGTTCTCACTGCCTCTGCCTCGCGAGTTCTCACTGCCTCCGCCTCGCGAGTTCTCACTGCCTCCGCCTCGCGAGTTCTCACTGCCTCCGCCTCGCGAGTTCTCTCTGCCTCCACTTCGCAATTTTTCACCA
>VCRD01001564.1:32278-76940 GCA_006783055.1 Trinorchestia longiramus | reverse complement strand
AACTCTCTTCTTCTTGACTCGAAGCGCTTTTTTGACATTATATTAAATATTCTTTTTTTTTTAGAGTCGTATTTCCCTGATGTAGCTGCATGCATTAATACCTGATCTTCCACTCTTTTCCTTTTTGCAACTCGTTTCTGCCTATTCTACTCATACCTGTTCTACTCATTCTACTCATGCATGTTCGTCTACTCATTCTACTAATGCCAACTCTTCTATTCATTCTACTCATGTCTACACGTCTATTCATTCTACTCATGCATGATCGTCTACTCATTCTACTCATGCCTGATCGTCTACTCATTCTACTCATGCATGATCGTCTACTCATTCTCCTCATGCCCGCTCTGATGTCCTGGTTTCTTGTAAAAAATTCGAGTTTTGCGTGCTCTGAAAATCTCTTGACAACAAAATTACTGTCACTAAATTACTGGCAAGAAAATTACTGTCTACTAAATTACTGTCAGGCAAATTACTGTCTGCTGAAAGCGACTTGCTGGAGTGATTGTCCTCTGTGGGAGAGCAGCCTGGGTGGCACTGTCTCACGCACTGGAAAATGTAGACATTTTTTGATGGCATCTGATAGTAGTATTTACTGGCAAAAAGTTAAAAATTTCTTCCTCCTTCGTACATCTGCACTCGGTATTACACTCGTATATTATTCTGGTATGTATGTATATAATTTTAAAAGGTAATGGGTTCGATACCTCTGAAAATGGAAGTGGTTACTTCTCTTTGAAAAAATAGAAATGCTAATTCTTTACTTGCCAAAAAGTTATATTTAGTGAGCTGAAGCACGTGTAGGCGGGAGTTAGGCCGAACAGAAAATTAACTGGAGTTGCAAAATAAATTTGAACTGTACGCGGACATCAACCACACGTGGCCTTTCTCACAACGCTGTGAACAGCACCAATTGTTTCCTGACCTTGTGGGGGAGAGGGGGGCCTGTGGGACGTGCATGACACCTACTTTGATATTCTCACGTGGGGGTTCGTAAGATTTGTACTTGTTGTGGAATTTTGGTACTCGTTTCAGACTACTATCACAAAACCTACAAACGTCTGTAAATAATGGTGCAATCTGGTATCTTACCTACGCCTGTGCGGTGCACATTGCACCATCATCTTACCTACGCTTGTGCAGTGCAGATTGCACCAGTATCTTACCTACGCCTGTGCGGTGCAGATTGTACTATTATCTTACCTACGCCTGTGCGGCGCAGATTGCACCATTATCTTACCTAGGCCTGTGCGGTGTAGCCAGTATACGTGTTATCTCTGTCGTTACTGCAGAAAATACTCTATCTTACATAACTCATGTGGATTGGATCCCCGTGTGTATGTGCCATTTAAAAACGCCTGTGCTTCTAATTCAAAACCGTGAATTATAAAATGAAGAATTTGAACCTGAATGCTTGAACACAAAATTCTAAATCGTAACCATATTTAAAAGATGTTTGGGTTCGGTATCAAATGTTCGGAGATATTTTGAAATATGTTCACAACTGGGGATCCAAGTGTGCATGCGATTGATTTTGGGTGTAGCTTCAATGTTTATTTAATTTAATAATGATTGTTCTCTTATTAATGATTTTGTCTCGCTTGTTTTCAGGAAATATTCTCAGTCGAGTGGTGAAGTTATACGAATACCTTGAACTCAATACAGGGGTATTTTAAAACGAACTTTTTCGGAATTACTTTGAATTTTCTGTGACTTATGTACTCTGTCTTCAGTGTACATGTGTATTTTCTACAACTGATCAAATTTAAACTTTTCAGTTTGGGTGTTCAGCAATAAATATTAATATAGACTAACCGGACGCTGCAGTTTACTGGAACTGGATGCAACATTCTACTGGAACTATGCATCGCAACATTTTACTGGACGCTAAGCTTCTACTGTAACAACTCCACTGTACTCCAATGTACTGTACTGCATATTAGTGTATTCTTAAGCGCTCAATACCAAGTGTTCGTATTTTTCAGGAAAACAGTAAGGAAATTTATTGCCCAAGTCATACAATAAGTGAAGCTGTGAAGTACGTTTTGTGTACTCTTTTGAGAGAATTATAAGTGTATGATGCCGGTGTGATAGCGTCACCTCAAATTGTGTGAGCTTTTTTTAGAGGATTTTTGCAGCAGACGTTCGGTCACCACCACTACCAACATCAACATCCACTACCAACATCCACCAACGGGTACCAACTGTACCACCACTAACCTCCAATACCAACGTCTACCCCTACCATTCAACGTCATCCACAATGTATTTCTGCATTGAAACTACTTCTAGCAGCGGAATTTTTTTGAGCCCCAGTTCTAGAAGCACAAAAGATCCATGCTAGATCAGAACTGCTTCAAGCTTCTTTATCCATTTGACTCATCTACTTTTGGCGACCACATGCAAGTGATTGCACAACTCAGTTGATTGCTTTTCTTTTTTCCTGCAATCTCACATTTCTTAACGATCATCATTATTTTCTATCGCAGTTATTTCAAAACTTATTTAGAATACTAAAAACTTGAGAACGATTAGCTTTTGTCTCTACATATCTCTGCAAAAAATGGAAAATGTACCTTGATAAATTTATTTTGAGAATCGATCTGGAAAAGCTTTAGGTTAAGTAAATTATAACCTTGAGTACCCACAACGCCTCCGACCACATCTGCTTTCTGTGAACGTTTCACTTGAAATCCCATTCATAGTGTGAGGAAGACTCACTTTACCTTCATCTACTTGGCAGACTCTCAGAATTAAATCTCTCAGTTTTAGGTGGAAATGTCTACTTCGACTTGAGCGAAGTAGAAACATCTCTGTTTTTACCTGTTGTCAGAGCTACGCGTGTAATACGCACAGTAGTCGCTCACAAACAAACCTGACTGCTTGGCTCGTCTTTGAGTTCACCTCACATTTCTGAGTGGAAGAAGTTTGTCCACCATGCGACGAGTGACTCTGTCTCGGCGTAAGGGCCAGACATATGGCTTCCATCTGAGCGGTGGAACAGAGCATGGCACTGGCTTCTTTATCACCAAGGTGGAAGAAGGTTCCATCGCACAGAAAGAAGGAATCAAGGTAAGTTTAACGAAGTTAATTATAGTAACAACGTAAGTGTGAGGAATGAAGGCAGTGTAGGAAGTCAGAAGAAACAGAATTTTGTCACACAACAAATCTAGCTAATGGAAATAAACATCTCAAGTGCCGGAAAAAATTATAGCTCATGTAATCAGAGATTATGAGGGTAATTTAAGAACATGAACGTAATGATTATTAGCAACATAAGAAGATATGAGTTAATTGACGAGCTGTTGAGTTGTTAAAAAATGAAAGTAATTCGGTGGAGGCAATTGAGTGTAGGGGTTCTATTCATTAGGGGGCACAACGTTTGGGGGCTGCGTTCCCCTTGTGAACTAGGCCACTATGTGTCATCAAGTGACGCACCAGACCATCTCCATGGTTCCCAATTACTGTTGAACTTTCTCCTACTGGTTCATGCTTATCGTAGACTTGTCGAATGAGACTTCAAAAAGTGCAGACTGCCCAGGACAGTATACGAGTTCTCGTACATACGCTAGGGTGGTTTTTGGCTTGTGGTTGTTCACGAGAAGACACTACGAAGTGTATTGGAACACGTACATTATGTGTAACAGCATTCCTTGAATGATATTGATTGGTGTGAGTGCTACTTGAATTGTGATGGAGCAAGCTGTGCAGTGAGTATTGGAACATGTGTTACATAATACAATATTGAGATATATGAACGCTGTTTGGTGTATATTGTTGTATAATGTGGGTTGAGTATTGAAATATGTGCTTAATAGTCTTGATGTACGGTAAAAGAAAGACAGCATGATATGAATTGAGCATATTCTCAAGTGAGGTACATATTTCTGTTAAAAAATTACGAAGAGTTACATTCCAAATGAACGCCCGTTGCACCCACATAAATGAGGTAATTTTTTAATAATTGTGTCCTGAGTATCAATGCACACATTAGCGTCTGATAATTTAGTCTTTGTCTACTATTATTTTTACTTATTTTTCCTTATTTGTTTATTTCATTCGAGCTGTGTTAGAGTAAAAAAATGTATGTTGTATGTAGATGCATTCATATCTATGCACGAAAGTATTCATGGCTCCATATATACCTAACACGTTGCCTCCGATTGTCTGGCCGGTGTAAATCTTCACTTTGTACGCATAGTCACTAGAAGGATCTGAAAAAATTACAGAACCTAACCTAAGTGGTGCATATACGTACCACTTCGGAGTCAATGTGTTAAATTAAAGCACCCATGACTGCTACCTGGGCCTAGTGAGAGTCTGTAAGGCCTATGTTGTGTGAAAACAACAAGCGATCTTTTGTGAAGCCGATCGATAGCGGGTGTCGAGCGCCCGTCATTAAGGTGACCTCAACGCAGCTTAGGTAATGATCCATATCACCATTCCAGCACAGCTCACTCTGCCGTATCACTACTGCTGCTGCACTCACTCTCTACTCATCAGTTTTTTTCTCGCTGAATGTTTTAAAATCTACTCCTATGATTTTATCTCTACTCTCGATGAACGTCAGTGATTTTATCTAGCCGGCTGTTTTCGCCAAGGCAGAGCAGCTCGCTCTACCGTATCACTGCTATCGCGCTCAGGCACCATTGCGATCACTCTCGACTCATGAGATTTTCTTTCACTGAGTATTTAAAGTTTACTGCTATCATTTTAATCTACTTCTATAATTTTCAAATTTACTGCGAAGATTTTATGTACCGTTCTCCGTGTTGTTTCATTTACCTAACCTCTTTTATCGAGGAGGTACGCCTGTCATGTATCATGCCTAGCGTACACCGGATGTATGTATGTTCATGTCATTGGTGTAGTGTGAGGAGTTCTTCTGAAGGGTTTTTCAAGCCTCTCATAATTTTTGTCGTTTGAATCCAAAAAAGTTGAATTTTTATACCTTGGTCCCCTTACTTAGCAGAAAATTTAATACAGAGAGCAGGTGGGATCTCTATATTATTTCTACTTTTACTCCCAGGAGGAATATAGCACTAGTATGTCATTTCCTCTGCTGCTTGTGTTGTATATTGATGATGAACATTTCACTGTAAATATGATAACTGTTTTTGTAATCAACTGTTTATTTGAGCTTGATTCAAAATTTATTTAGTTTAATAGTTAGAAATTTATACTATTTGAACTATTGTAAAGCTCTTGTGTTGTATATTGATGATGAACATTTCACTGTAAAAATAACTGTGTTTTGGTAATCAACTGTTTAATTGAGCTTGATTCAAAATTTATTTAGTTTAATAGTTAGAAATTTATACTATTTGAACTATTGCAAAGCTCTTGTCTTCATCGCAAAGTATAGAGCATTTTCTACGAGATTTGCATTGTTATGAGACCTGTATTGTTACAAGACTTGTATTGTAACACGACTTGCATTTTTATGAGACCTGTATTGTTACAAGACTTATACTGATACGAGACGCATTGTTATGAGACTTGTTTCGTTACCCGATTTGTATTGCTACGAGACATATTGTTACGGGACTTGTATTGTTACGAGACATATTGTTACGGGACTTGTATTGTTACGAGACATATTGTTACGGGACTTGTATTGCTACGAGACATATTGTTACGGGACTTGTATTGTTACGAGACATATTGTTACGGGACTTGTATTGTTACGAGACGTGTACAGCACAGACCTATACAACATAGGCCTATGCAACACAGGCCTGTTAAAACACAGGCGTTGCGCAACTGCGCCTGAGCAACCGGTTCTCTGCTCCTATTCCAGACAAAAACAATCAAGCGCTCAGGAGGCAGTAGTCCTGCTGGCCGAGTTAAAGAATTCGTAATTGTATAAACATCCTAATGTATTTTGCAACCTGTACTCGAAACATAATTTTTCTGAAGGCTGGAGTCGCTTCCACCAAATATTAGAATTGGCAAGTCTGAAGGAGTAGACATTCGGGGTTATTACAACCAATGCGTTGAAAATAATTTGTTTGGATAGCTCAACTTTACAGCGTTTATGCTGTGAATAGTAAAAACTAACTGACGGCCTCAGTGACTCACGAATACAGGGCATCGCTTACCCCGTTGTATACTGCTGCATCTAAAGCATTGCACGTCGCCCGTACCCGCACTAAATTCCTAAATATCTTTCATGCGGGATTTTCAAATTCTAGATGTCATGCACGCTTTATGTACCCTCGTGACTGCCCCACGCTCGCATAACGCACGTTCCAATAGATAGGTACGTACAGTTGTTGCTGCTCGCAACTGAATGTTAATTTTTGTTACATTTTTTCCATCTCTTAACGGAAATTGTTTTCCGTGTGTTTTAAATTCCATTTTTAGATTGAAGTGAAGCATTTGAAGTTGTCTTTCTTTCCATTTTTGCACTTAAAGTGAATCCTGCATTTTGTTGAAGCGTTCAGCATTACGCTTTGTTTTAAATAAGTTTGATAGTAAAGAACCCCTGATGTTGGTGTGTACAGCTAGCTTAGCTTACAGATCTGTACAGATCACTTAACACCACTCATCACCGAACATCTAACACCACTCATCACCGAACATCTAACACCACTCATCACCTATTGCACCTAACACCACTCACCACCCACATCACCCAGCACACATCACACTTACCACACAACGCCACTCACCACCGGACCGTCCAGAGCAACATCCTCAGTACTCCCTCCTCCTTCCCCCCTCCCCTCACATGGTCAACTCCACTTCTCCTCCACCCCCCGCTGCTCCCCAGAAAGCGACAGTCGAGAAAGTGGTCCGGACTGCCGGGTGGGTGCGGGCCGCGGTCTGGTGCATTCATCTCCCAGTCTCAAGCATACGTTCAGTTACACCTGTCAGGCAGCCCTGAAGGCCTGCTTGCGTAGGTCTGTCTGAACTGATCTTTTTGAATTGGTATCTTTAGCAAGTTTGCCTGGTCAGGTTTACCTGAATAGGTTTGCCTGATCAGGTTGCCTGGTCAGGTTTACCTGAACAAGTTTGCCTGATCAGGTCTGCTTGAACAAATTTCCCTGTACAGATTTGCCTGTGCAGGCTTGCCTGAACAAGTTTTCCTGAATAGGTTTGCCTGTACAAGTTTGCCTCAATAACTATGTCTGGACATTTAGAGACGAATATATGTGGTAGATTACAGTATTAATGATGTCGCTGTATTTCACAGCATACCAGACCCTAAATTTCAACATTTACAACCCATTCCATAGACCCTTCTGTCCCCTCAGTGAGGGATAGAACTGCTTCTTGACGCCTGGTTGTTTTACTGAAAGATGCATGAGTCAAAAATTGATGCTTCTCTTGAGTCCCCATTCTTCGGCACCCAGATAGTTGGGATATCGTGTTAAGCCTGGTGCTGAACTAGTCTTTGAACTAGCGAGTCCTAGTGACCGAGGAGCCAACACTTACACTGGCATGTGGACTATTAAGAACTAGTAGTTTATTTGAGGAAGTTTAATATTATAATATTATTATATAAATATAAAGTTATGCAAGCGCGTAGGTGTAATGTAGAGCTTCTACAACAAGGCTTCTGAAGCGAGGCAACTGCAAAGCTGCTTCTTCATCTGCAGAATTCTACTGGCCAGCGGCTGCCACTCTCTTTTGATGGAAATACATCAGCGGTCAGCGTGTGTAACTCGCAACTGTTGGTAATCACATCATACAAGAAGTAAATGTATGTTTGCTTGAAGTCAACAGCGGCATGGGCGCATACATTTTTTACAGGGTAAATTTTTTATGTCATTCGAAAATACTTTCTCGATTCTCTTGAATGTGCAAGAGAGTGTCACATCCACCGTGGCTGCAGCTGTGCACAAAGATCACATGCATACCCTCATATGACACGAAGTCGTGTTTGAGTTAACTTTGTACTCAACGCCAGTATTCTCCTTCGTATTCTTATTACTCAAAGCGAGTATTCTTCTTCGTATTCTTGATACTCAAAGCGAGTATTCTCCTTCATATCCTTGATACACAACTCGAGTATGTATTCTCTTTCGTATCCTTGATGCCCAAAACGTTAACAGGCTGCGATAATGAACCAACCAATCACGCACAAGGTGATCACCGAAGTTACTTGGTTTTCCAATAAGATATATGAGTACCCAAAACCTTTATGTGACTGCAGGATATCGATATTGAAAGTGACCAATAAACTGAAGATGCTCTATCATTACGATACATTCACATATCACGCGAGTTACTTCCTTCTGCAGCATCGTACGTAAAAAATAAGAAGTGATTACATTGCCTGAAGGAGCCATTACTGGCTGCAATGGCAGCTGCTCAGAATGACATTCGTTTTTTCATTTTCTCAGCGTCAATGTTTCTTGTATCGTGTATCTTATGCCTTGTGTTTTGTGTCTTGAGTCTTGTTCCTTTTTGTAGCTCATTTCTCGCTTGTTCAACTGGTGATGGAGTGGTAAGAGATGCTGGTGCATTGAGGCGTTAATTCCACAAAATTGTTCCGATTCCTTATGTCTGTTGAGAAATTCTGAGGGAGTGTAAGGTTATGCAGGTGCATGGGTGTTCTACTTGCGTCGCAATTGAGGAGCAATAAATGTGTGGGAATTAAAAACCTTTTCCTCTTTAGAAATCAACTCATACAAGCTACCTTCTAATTCAAGGATAAAGCACTATTTTACACTGAACCCGGAGAAATTATTTTTTTCGAAATACACCACTCAAAAGCAACAAGTATTCCAATAAAAAATTGTACAGTAATGAAGAGATTGTTTCATAAATGACGATTCTGTAGTGTTGTGGGTATCCATGAGACGGCGCCAGACGCTATAATTATATGGCATAAAATGGTGCTCTAAGTTTTTCCGTTTCCTCATGTGCTGTTGCACACACTTATTCATTGTTTTAAAAGAGAAAAGAAAAGCAATTAATTTCTAATGAAGTTGATACAAAAATTGACATTAGAATGCACAATGTGGCTTATCGCACCACCCCCATTACAACCGTCAGCAAGTGCTGTCAGGTTACTGCACTCCAGTTTTCCTGTTGGTGTCCTGTTGTTACACACCACCCACCACCAACGCTGCACACGCCACCCACCACCAACGCTGCACACACCACCCACCACCAACGCTGCACACACCACCCACCAACGCTGCACGCACCACCCACCGACGCTACACACACCACCCACCAACGCTGCACACACCACCCACCAACGCTGCACACACCACCCACTACCAACGCTGCACACCACCCACCAACGCTGCACACACCATCCACCGACGCTACACACACCATCCACCGACGCTACACACACACACTGCACGAACATCACCTACATTCAGTAGATCACAAGGGAGCAGTGGGACAGGGATCGTATACATGCTACCTACTACCTAGTTGTAAGAGGAGGTCTTGTTGTATTTTTACATAATACCTATTTAATCTACGTACAGAGTGTCCTACAAAAATACTAGTGCGATGGTGCTATGTAAAGGCAGTCATTGTTCTACTATTTCACTGTAATATTTTTTCAGTTACATATGATCAAGGAATAACGCTGATATATGCGTTCTGACAACAGCATACGAGAGCAACGGCGGCTAAAAAAGTGATGAAAGACTACAAAAAATGAAAGCGATGTTATGTTAATAATAGCAACGTAAAAGAGTTAACAAAACACTAAAGAATTACTAGATGGGCTGTGGTGCAAACGCTGCCGTGTAAGTACCTATGTAGTGTAGGTGATGGTCGTTGTTGTATGAGTGTTGCATAATGTGCGTTGCAGTTATGCGCCTCTTACACAACTCTTCATACATTCAGTACAAAGAGACGTGAGAAAGTCACACCATCTCGGCTGCGTTTCCCTGTTATGTTTGTATGGACGTCTGTGTTTGTGTGTCAAATTCTGCTGTTACAGAATTGTTGACGAGCTTTTTGTTACTTTGTGGTGTTGGGCTTTGATGTTTGTTATGTAGGACAGATCTGAGGAAATGTTGTGCAGGAACAAACAAACACAGGATTACTTCCCAGAGTATGTACTATCGTACGCTGTACACATAGACATCCAGTTGTACACTGTATACACAGACGTACAGTTGTACACTGTACACACATTTGTTCAATTGTACAATGTACACACAGATATACAGTCGTACACTGTACGCACAGACGTACACTGTACACACAGACATAAGTCGTACACTGTACGCACAGACGTAGAATTGTACATTCAATTAAGTTCGGCGCAGTCACTTACAGGCACACATAAGGCTGAATTTCTTTCTCACAGTTTCGGACCCTAGAACGCGGTTTACGCCAAATTTTTATATTTCTGTACCACACGTAAACTTTGATGAAAAATAAGATACACACACCAAGTGTTTCTTGAATACGAGATCTTTTCTTGACCTCTGTATTGGTGAATGGTTAACAAGTGCTGCACCAACACACACTTCCGTGCTGGCCTATACTAGTGGACTTCAACATGAATAGCATTGAACCACATCCCAGTTTACATTGCTCGTCAGTCTACAATTTTTGCTAGTCTTCTGTAAAATTCTTACCTATCTACAATCCCTGCTAATCTACTGAACATTTCTTGCCAATCTACAATCTTTGATAGTCTACAATCCTTACCTGTTTGCATTCCTTGCCAGACTACACTCTTCCTTACACGTATGCGTGCGCGTGTAATCCACGCGTTTACGGTTAGTGCTAGACACACGTGCCTGTTCTACGCGTGAATATTTCTCTTGGTCTGCCAATTGATTAGTCTATCTGTTTGTCTGTCAGCTCGTCAGTCTGTTGCGATGCATTGCCTCACTCTGTTGGTTTATCAGTTCGTCAGTTTGTTGGGTTGTCTGTTGGTCTGTTTGTTGTTCTGTCTGTGGGTTAGTCTGTTGGTCTGTCTATTGGTGTATCTGTTCGTCTATCTGTTGGTTAGTCTAATGTTCTGTCAGTTTGTCAGTCTGTTGGTTTATGTGTTAGTCTATCTGTTGATGTGTTTGTTAGTTTATCAGTTGACCAGTCTGTTGGTGTGTCTGTTGGTTTATCAGTTGGTCAGTCTGTTAGTCAGTCTATTGGCCTAACTGTTGGTCTGTCTATTGGTGTGTCTGTTGGTCTGTTTGCCCACTGGCTGTCAAATGTCACTCGTTTCCGTTCTTTGTTGCGCTGTTGTTACAGTGCGTGTGATGCATTCCTCTCTCATTATACAGATGCTGGCCGTCTCCAGTATTTGCCAACTGAACTGTGTTTGCTTGGCAGGCTGCACTGCCTCGCTTGTCTAGGCGCCTTGGCAGGATGCAGCGCCTCGCTTGTCTAGGTGCCTTGGCAGGATACATTGCCTCGCTTGTTTAAGCGCCTCGGCAGGCTGCATTGCCTCGCTTGTCTAGGCGCCCTCCACTGCTCTGTAGCGTGTATACGCTGACTTCCAATTATTGCGCAATGTTGACTTTAATTATGTGATTGCTTGCACTAGCATCCTAGTGATGGTAGGTCAACTTTGATGTAATGATTGCTTGCACTAGTGTCCTAGTGATAGGGGAAGACTGAGATTTATTGAGCTGCTAGGAAACACTTTATAGTTTGCGTCGACTTAATAACTTGAAAATAAGAGCCAAAGATAAATATTTAGGTGGTGAGTTAACTTGGGTTAAAATAATATTTTGATGATCTGTTTATGATATCTGGCAGACGCGTGGTCTTGATGGGAGGCCTGTAGACGCGTGGTCTTGATGAGAGGCCTGTAGACGTGTGGTCTTGATGGAAGGCAGTCTTAATGTTACAGACGTCTTCTCATGACCTTTAGTCTCATTAGTTCTCTCTCACAAACTTGCAGGGAGCACTAAACCTTGTGCACTCCTACTCTTTTCCGTGTCTCTTCCCTCTTTCCTTCATTCCCTCGTTTCATCTTTTCATCTTACCTTCTATCATTCTTTCCTCCTTCCCTCTTTCCGTATTTCCTTCCTCCCCTCTTTTTCTCACCTTCTTGCCCCCTCTTCCCCCTCTAAATCCCCTCCCTTCCCCCTTCGCTCAGCACAATTGGACCATTAAAAGTGACCCGTTAAGCTCTCCCTCCCAAGGACCTTCAAAATGGCTGACCGTTTCAACTAAAATGCTCTTGTTAACTCTGTGCTGTAATTACCTGGGGTGTGACGTGTGAGGTGTGTGGAGTGTGAGGTGTGTGGAGTGTGAGGTGTGCGGAGTGTGAGGTGTGCGGAGTGAGAGGTGTGTGGAGTGTGAGGTGTGGGGAGTGTGAGGTGTGTGGAGTGAGAGGTGTGTGGAGTGTGAGGTGTGTGGAGTGTGAGGTGTGTGGAATGTGAGGTGTGTGGAGTGTGAGGTGTGTAGTTCGTTGTACATGATTGGACAATGCAATGAGAAGTAACTCACACTACTACATAATAATTATATCAGTGTATAATAGCACAATAACTTCAAGCAGTACATAGCACATTGTAGCTGGGAGTCGCACACTATATCAGCACATAAGTATGTGCAGTACATGCATGATTGTACAGTCTGTTGCACAAGTACGTGTAGCACATGAATAATTGTACAATCTGTCGCACATGTATGTGCAGCACACACTTAATAATATGTGCTGTTAATATTAAGTACTAGTAGACCCACACGTAAAAATTCACGTGTTTTTACTGAATTTTTCGTTTGATTTGCCAGTGGACGCGGGCTTTGCGAAGGAGTTTCCACATTGAAGGATGTGCCTTTGGTATCCACAATACAATGCTTACAATACATGTATATCCTATCGAATTTTCTCCTATCTAAATCCTTACGAGCGTCACGGAGACACGGACCAAGCAAGCAACAAACTGTGTATTATTATGTAGTGGAATTCCTCTACATATAGTACAACAAACTGTGTATTATTATATAGTGGAATTCTAGTACAACAAACTGTGTATTATAATATAGTGGAATGATACGCTAATGTGTGGTGTGTGCAGGCGGGAGACGAGCTACTGGAGGTGGACGGCAGCCCAGTGGAGGGGGCGCCGCACCGGGAGGTCACGGAGACCATCGGAGCGTCCACCACAGTCTCCCTCCTCCTCAGGAGGACTGGCATCATCCCCGTCAGGGAGTGAGTCCCCACTGTACAGTTACTGGCTTCCCCACTGTACAGTTACTGGCTTCCCCACTGTACAGTAACTGGCTTCCCCACTGTACAGTTACTGGCTTCCCCACTCTACAGTTACTGGCTTCCCCACTCTACAGTTACTGGCGTCCCCACTATCCAGTTACTGGTTTCCCCACTGTACAGTTACTGGTTTCCCCATTCTACAGTTACTGGCTTCCCCACTGTACAGTTACTGGCGTCCCCACTATCCAGTTACTGGTAGTTACAATATAATACCTCCTTTGGAGTGTGTTCATATTAATCACAATTATGAATACAGAATAGGCGCAATTTATTCTGTATGAGCAGGACTGGTTCTTGTAGTACAAGGTTGTTCGAAAATAAATGAAATTACAGTGCATAGTGATGCAGTAAATTACAGTACATAGGGATGCAGTAAATTACAGTACATAGTGATGCAGTTCATGTTCATTATATTGAAGACATTAGTACAACATTTCATTTAATAACTTATTCATTCGCTTAAAATATTGAGTGAAGAACTCCCTTATTTAGTGCATACGAAGTAATCAAATCTTTCATGTGAAAACTCACATGAAATTTGCGTTGATTTTCAGTAAGTTTCTTATAAACTCTGGCATCCTTCGCTTGTCCCCAGACGCAATGGTGACCCCCTGATGTGGCGCCCTGTTACCCGCTCCCCCACTGGGGTGTCCCACACCAGTGCCACCAGCAGCAACCTCAAGAGTTTCACTTCGCATGGCGTCACCCCCAACAGCTCTAAACTTAACGAATCTTTGCCCAACGGGTTCCAGAAAGCCCTTCCAGGACGGGCACCCACCAAAAATGGCTTCTCCCACACAGCCCCACACCCCAGGGGATCCACTGGGGCGCCCCCTGCGCTTTCCAGCTCCCTTCCCAGGAGCGAAGGTGCCCTTCTGACGAAGGTATCCAACGGGTCTCCAGTCCATTTGTTAAGTGGCAAGTCAGGGCCTGTCCTCAATGGAGGCATGAGTCCCAGGGGCTTGTCATCATCCCCTGGAGGTCGTCAGCACACCCAAGTGCCCCCAGGGCCCCGCCCCACAGGGGAAGTTGTAGAGCGACTCCTGCGCCTAGTCATCGCCGCTGCAGGGAAGACCTCCTTAGGTTTCAGGTAAATTTCGTGTCATTTTTTCTTTTGCTGATAACCATAATAACTGATTATATGAATTTTATTTACGTCATTTTTCGGCTAAGAATATTTGTGTCTGCTGTAAATGATCATGATGGGAATATCAGTTGGGGGACCTGGCGATTGAGGTAACTGCATGGGGCTCACGGCCTTCACTCCTCACTCTAATACATCGGAGGTCTTCATCCTACATCATTGATAATCCAACGACTCTACTATCATACTATGGACCGTATTTCCTGTCTCCTACGGCCTCCTCTGTACTGCTGTAGTTAACCGTCCATACTGTGCCATCGAGCCGTACCTTCCAATAAACTCTCACTTAGTGATCGTGTGTTCAGTGTTCGTGCTTCCATTGTGGTTGTAGCGATGCGTAGAGTTCGCTGGATTTGAAATGAAAATTTAATAGTCAAGAGGGGTAAATTCATCATTATGTCAGCCTCACTCCCTGCCTCCTCCTCCCCCAGCATCACCCACGACAAGGGTGTGACCGTGGTGGCTACCGTGCGTCGTGGAGGTGCAGCGTGGGCAGCAGGTCTGCGTCAGCATGACAGGATCATGGCATGCAACGGCAGACCCATCGCCAGCATGACGCATGAGCAGGTAACATGACGCATTAGCAGGTAACGTGATGCATGAGCAGGTAACGTGATGCATGAGCAGGTAACGTGATGCATGAGCAAGTAACGTGACGCATGAACAGGTAACATGACTCATCACTGGGTTTTATGACGCGTAACTACACACAGACAGGCACTATGATGCATGTCAGTGTTTACATTCTGGCATGCACTGTTGCTGAGTTGACTGATGCTCTGTTGCTGAGTCGACTGATGCTCTATTGCCGAGTTGACTGATGCTCTGTTGCTGAGTTGACTGATGCTCTGTTGCTCAGTTGACTAATGCTCTATTGTTGATTTGACTGATGCCCTGTTGCTGAGTTGACAGATGCTTTGTGGCTGAGTTGACTGATGCTTTGTGGTCGAGTTGACTGATGCTCTGTTGCTGAGTTGTCTGATGCTTTGTGGCCGAGCTGACTGATACTCTGTTGTCGAGTTAACAGCATCTGTTCTGTCAACGTGCCGGGGACTTTACACTCCTCTAGACTATTGCAAAGGCTTCAGGTTTCCTTTAATTTGAGGGAGGCTGCATGTACAATGTTCGTCTCCTGAAGTACCTCAGTGTGGCCTGTGTTGAATTTCATAGAGACCATCGCCGACACAAGAATCTGCATTCCTTTTTTTATTTCTTCTATACACCAGCTACATTACCACTAAAATCTTGTCATTGGTGCTTGTGTGCAGGCGGTGGCCGAGATGAAGAGGAGCCAAGCAACCATCACTCTGGAGGTGAGGCGTGTCATCAAGACTGAGCAGATCACGGGGGAGTCTTCGGGGTACAACTCCTCCGCCTCCTCCACCACGGGGGATCAGGCTTCCCCCACCACTACCACAACTCCCCGTCGACGTCGTCCCAACATCAAAGTCCCGCGGGATCCCGTGTCTTCCAAGTGGGCTATCATTTGTAGCGTTGCAGTGGTTCGAACTTTTGCATCTATGGTGACCGTAGCTCACGATCCACCTCTGTCTTAAATAGAAGAGAATAAGGCAATGGGAACAAGCCCTTTGGCTCATTCTTGGGTTGATACCCAAGTCCCATGCCTTGCTGATACCCAAGTCCCATGCCAAAAATGTATTGTGTTTCTCTTGATCTTCCTCTTACTGCGTGTATAGTGGTGATCAATTCTTGCCTTTCGCACTTCCATTTTACAGAACGGTTGATAAGAACTTTAATAGCTGAGATTGAGGGTTCAGAAGTGGGAGCCACTGCGGAGAATATTATCTCATCGCTTAACTGGATTGCGTTCTATTGACTGCAGTGCCGATATGAGAAACGTGAGGGAAAATTAGATACGAGGGCATGGCCATACCCCAATATCCTCACCCCTCTTTACATGAGGTACACGTCAACGCTAGTCACAACACTTGAAGACGTGGCAGAAGTAGTGAATCATTTGAAACAATCCTAGACCAGGACTGTCAGAAATATTTCCGGTATACTTCAAATATACTTAAGAGCTGGTATACATCGCAGTATCTGACACGCATAGTCAGATTTTTGACTTGTTGAAACGTACCTAGAGTTGTTCCTCAGGATTCCGTCCTTTTCTCCAATGTGTTTTTTTACTGTTTGCATGTTTGTTTTGAACGCACCGCGCGTTAGATGAATGTTAGAAAAACATTTCACGCATATCACGCATGGTGAATGCATT
Organism: Trinorchestia longiramus; assembly: GCA_006783055.1. NCBI lineage: Eukaryota > Metazoa > Arthropoda > Malacostraca > Amphipoda > Talitridae > Trinorchestia > Trinorchestia longiramus. The sequence goes on along the minus strand of VCRD01001564.1, from coordinate 60,401 downwards.
TATAAGTACATAACGTGTGATAGATTATGATAGCTCACTGTTCACGAAATGATAACCTAGTCTTTCTTCTGATGTTAATTCCAAAGACAAAAGTAACCCTGGGCAGGCATCGTTAAGGAATGATAACCTAGTTTTTTCTGTGAAGGTAATCCCAAAGACAAAATTAACTCTGGGCATGCATTGCATTCACTGCCCTGCTGGGGGGGCTGGTGTGAGGCCTGATCTCCATTACCTGGAGTCGTTAGTTCACTTCTCAACGTGAACTTTTCTTTTACAGTTTGCATAAGCTTTTCTAGAGCACTGCATTTAAAATATCTGTTATTAATTAGCAACCTCATTTTAAACAGTTGGTAACTCCTAACGGTAACTCTCGACAGTTGGTAACTCTCAACAGCTGGTAACCCTCGTTCACAGTAGCGAGAGTTACTCTCAGTTGGCGAAGGAGTAACTCAGTCACACTCAACAGCTTCCGAATGTCTTCAGATTGATGATGTCGTTTGTGTTTTCATTTGCGACGTCATATTTGTTGTTTATATCCATAAATTTATACATTTATATGTATGTATTTGTATTAATATATATATGTGCCATGTTTTTTCAGGCTGCGTGCCCGCCAGCTGGAGCTACAGCGTATAGAGGGGCATTGGGCTGCCGCGGAGGAAGAGGAGGAGGAAGAGCAGAGAAGGCGGAGAGTAAGTGAAGCAGTACTTGTTATTGGAATACTGGGAGGCGGAGAGTAAGTGAAGTAGTACTTGTTATTGGAATACTGGGAGGCGGAGAGTAAGTGAAGCAGTACTTGTTATTGGAATACTGGGAGGCGGAGAGTAAATGAAGCAGTACTTGTTATTGGAATATTGGAAGGCGGAGAGTGAGTGGAGCAGTACTTGATTTTGGAATATTGGGAAGCGGAGAATAAGTGGAGCAGTTATTACCACTGTACCACCTGCCTGGTACTATACACTGTACCACCTGCCTCGTACTGTACACTGTACCACCTGCCTCGTACTGTACACTGTACCACCTGCCTCGTACTGTACACTGTACCACCTGCCTCGTACTGTACACTGTACCACCTGCCTCGTACTGTACGCTGTACTACCTGCCTCGTACTGTACACAGGTGGTGCTGCATCGTGGTGTGTCTCGCAGTCACAGCGCCAACGACCTCCTCGATGCCGGCCTCTACTTCATCCACCCTTCCGCTGGTACGTGTACTGTGTATTGTGTACTGTGTACTGTGTACTGTGTACCGTGTACTGTGTACTGTGTACCGTGTACTGTGTACTGTGTACCGTGTAATGTGTACTGTGTACCGTGTACTGTGTACTGTGTACCGTGTACTGTGTACCGTGTACTGCGTACTGTGTACCGTGTACTGTGTACCATGTACCATGTATCGTGTATTGTGTACCATGTACCATGTATCGTGTATTGTGTACCATGTCCCTTTCAACGTGTACCATCTATCTTGTACCATGTATCATGTACCATCTATCATGTACCATCTACACAAGCACACAGTCACACAGTCACGCAATCACACAGTCACACAGTCACACAGTCATGCAGTCACACAGTCATGCAGTCACACAGTCATGCAGTCACACAGTCATGCAGTTACACAGTCATGCAGTCACGCAGTCACACAGTCATGCAGTTACACAGTCATGCAGTCACGCAGTCACACAGTCATGCAGTCACACAGTCATGCAGTTACACAGTCACACAGTCATGCAGTCATGCAGTCACACAGTCATGCAGTCACACAGTCATGCAGTCACACCGTCATGCAGTCACGTAGTCACACAGTCACACAGGAGTGCAAATATTTAATGCAAAAACTGTTCATCATAACAGCATTGTAATACCACCACAATGTTTACTGCAATCAACATAAAATGTTTAGTATTCCTAAAGTTATGCTAAAATACATTAAATCAGCTTTATCATTGTAGCATTATAATTGTAGCGTTATAATTGTAGCGTTATAATTGTAGCGTTATAATTGTAGTGTCATAATTGTAACGTTACATATTTAGTGTTATAATTGTAGCATGATAATTGTAGCGTTATAATTGTAGTGTTCAAATTGAAGCATTATAATTGAAGCGTTATAATTGTAGCGTTATAATTGTAGCATTATAATTGTAGCATTGTGATTATAGCGTTATAATTGTAGCGTTATAATTGTAGCATTATAATTGTAGCATTGTGATTATAGCGTTATAATTGTAGCATTGTGATTATAGCATAAGATGTGTAATTCTTGACACACGTACAATATAGTCTGTATGTATGTATATTGTACAGAGTATATGATAATCTCCTGTGTATCATATACTGTATGTATAATTCTACTCTGTACAATATACTGAAAGTATAATTTTACTGTGTAAAATATACTGCACGTATAATTCTACTGTGTATCATGCACCGCACGTATAATTGTACTGTGTATCATACACTGCACGTATCATTGTACTGTGTATCATACACTGCACGTAAAATTGTACTGTGTATCATACACTGCACGTATAATTGTACTGTGTATCATACACTGCACGTAAAATTGTACTGTGTATCATACACCGCACGTATAATTCTACTGTGTATCATACACTGCACGTATAATTCTACTGTGTATCATACACTCCACGTATAATTCTACTGTGTATCATACACTGCATGTATAATTCTACTGTGTATCATACACTGCACGTATTATTCTTCTGTTTATCATACACTGCACGTCCGTTTGATAATTCAAAAACTCAAAAGTTGTCAGTAAACACTCGAGCTCTGAAGTATCAGCCAGAAGCTGACAGTTGTATCTGCTGACAGGAGTTCTGTCAGCAAGCGTGAGCAGCCTGACAGCAGTAGGGGCTGACAGCAGCGCTGACGACCACGACAGCAGTGGGTGTGAGGACCACAAGATGGCGGTGCTGACACCCAGCGCTGGCGCTCACGTCAGCAACATCGTCGTCAGCAGCAACGAGGAAGACGCAATCTGTAGACTGGAGCGCCTGTCAGTGTCAGGAGCTAATGAGGTAAGAGTGGGGCTAATGAGGTAAGAGTGGGGCTAATGAGGGGAGAGTGGGGCTAATGAGGTGAGAGTGGGGCTAATGAGGCGAAAGTGGGGCTAATGAGGGGAGAGTGGGACTAATGAGGGGAGAGTAGGGCTAATGAGGGGAGAGTGGAGCTAATGAGGGGAGAGTGGGGCTAATGAGGGGAGAGTGGGGCTAATATGGGAAAGGATACGCAGAGCTCATGCACCCTCAAAGTACAGACGTAGAGTATGTTTTCAAAGTATGTTCATACATCCATGCACAGGCACTTCGTGTACTACACATCATGCACAGAGTACGAGTAATTGCTGTGTGGGTTTGCACTGCGTAGTGCTGAACCATCTGCCTAGAAATAATGTTAACCAGCTGGCTTGCCTGTGCAGCCCCAGCTGCAGCTGGTGGACCTGCAGCTGCAGCGTATCAGGGAACACCAGCTGCTGCTCGCTCGCAGGGAGCGTGAACTGCTCACTGAGAAAACCATCTATGCGGTGAGTGGTGATGTGGTGATGTGGTGTGATGTGGTGTGTGGTGCTGGTGATGTGTTGTGTGTCCTCTAGTCGCCTGTCATGTGTTCTTTATCACGTTTGTGTTGTGTTGCCTGCGGATGTAGTAGCTTGTGTTGACACAACACAGACACAAACATGCAGACGGAGGGGAGGGGGAGGAAGGGAGGTGGGGAAGGTGGGGGAGGAGGGGGAGGAAGGGGAAGACCAGGTCTCATACAACAATCAGTCCACTTGACCTTGTATGCTGCTGCTCTCGAAGACTCAAACTTAAAAGTATAGCTGACTTGAGACTGCAGCTGTTTTGCTGACTACTTCTACTGACTACTTCTCAAATCCTTGGTAATTTACAGTTGTGGCAGATCATGTGACTTGAAGTAAATTTACACTGGCGAGATTACGTGAATTTCCAACATTCTTTCCTTGGAATACTCAATTGCTCTCTTGAAAATCAGATTTTAACGCTGGTGTCTTGTATTTCTAAAAGCACACAACTTCCATGAAGCTTGTCAATGCAGCGCTGTCATTAGCAAATGTTAGGCTCCCGTACGATAAGCTCAGTGGCAGCTTTAAGCTGAGTCTTGCAGTGTTATCAGCCGGTATCAGGGAACAACATCGTTCTTATCTACCTTATCTTCATCTTTGGCTGCTTGGCCGTGCTCTGTCTCAGTAGAAGGTGCAAGTGGAGAGACAACACTGCTGTGTACTCACCAATCTGACGGCTGTGTATGTTACTTTATACATCTTTATTTTTAAGAACACTTACGACACTTCATCTTCTAAGCTTTTCGTTTTTGTTACCGTGTTTTTGTGCTCATCTGCAGGAATTATAGGTATGTTTAACATTTGTGTGGTGTGTTCATATTGTTGTTACTCTGCCAGTGTTTGTGGGTCTGGTGGACCGTTGTATTTTGTGGCTTGTAATACCTCTCAATCAAACACTTTTATGTTAAAATACACAACAGATATTTACTTCATCGCAATTACAAGCAGTATATATGGTGAAAATGTTAGCAATAAAAATGAAAACGGTCCCACCGACCCAAACACCACTCAAAGATTGAATTAGAACCTTGACTTCGCATTTCGTATTCATGATCCAGGATGGCGATGATAAAAAACTTCATTTCCAATACAGTATACAGTACCGATATTTTGGTTTTTAGTCTTATTGTTAATATCTTAAGAGTAATGACGGTGCTTATCGATAAGATCTTGAGAGTAGTAGTGATGTTTCAAGCGAGATATCAGACTAGAAGTTCCACCGACAAAAAGGTTTCGTGTATTTTGCCACATAGCAAAGAAATGCTAATACTTTTACACTTCACTGCAGGCAGGGCAGAGAGCGAGAGAACTAAAATGAAAGTTAAGGGCGGCCTGTAAGTGAAATAAGTTTTTGAAAAATAAATTGCAAAGAATCTAAGCATTGGTGGTGCTACGGACTCCATCGATGTAGGTGGTTGGTATCCATGATAGTAACATGGATTGTATCAATACTACTTGCATGAATTGTATGATTGTATGGATTGTAAGATAGTACGAATTGTATCTATGCTACTGTCCATTCTTCAATTTTTGTGATTAATTCTCGAAAAGAGTACAGGACCCTCCTTATACAGTGTGTCTTACAAAAACCAGAACCGAGTATTTATTTTTCCGTATCAGTAATACCATCATTCGGCTTATTGCATGCTCTTTTCTTTAGATTAATTTTGAGGAATAATTTTGCTAGAAATTAAATGTTTATGGTATTCTTATGATGATTTTACTGATACAGGACCTACGGGTTCGGGTTTTTGTGGGACATACTGTATGTGGGACAGAGAGAGTGAATAGCTTCAGGCATTCTTAAATTCTCGATGTGACGCTTAATCGCTTTTTAGTATTAGGCTGTCGTTCAGAAAATATTTCCATTACGTTTAGTTATTCCTATGCCACATTTTAAGATCTTGCAAGCATGCTAAAATATTTAGATACCTAAGAGACGTATTTCTTCATGCTATTTGATAAGCGTTTTTAAATTTCTCTAAGTTTCTTCGGTATGATAACACGTAAATTACCGGAATTTTCACTGGTAGGCCAATACAACAGTTGTGTGATAAGCGAAAAACTAAAAATCTGAAATCGATGATGTTTTCGATAATATAAAAGCGTGACAAAAATAATGATGATAAACTGTTAATGAGCTTGTCCAGTGTAAACCTGCTGTCTCTCTCTCATCATGTGGTGATTCGCATTACCTTTCTACTGTATTTTGCAGCGATCTATTCTGTGTTTCTGAACAAGGTAAAGCACCCTACTATGCTTTTTACGATATTGCTTTGAAATAATATAACGTTTTTGGTATGTCAAGTTGACTTGCCAATGGGCATTAATGAGCTAAGGAGGCTCCCTTGTCAACTCTTCCTCGTCAAATCATGTGGAGAAAATGTCAAACTTATTTCTCTTACATATGAATTCCCTCTCAGCAAATTCAACATCACATGTTTTTATTCAGTTCATTTGCAGAAAGAACACAATCTTGATTGATGTTAGTGAACGATATGACCCTCTACAATTGTTCACAGGGGTAACACAAGGAACTGTTGTGTAAGTCCAAGTCTGTCGATTTCCATCTATGAAGAAATGTTTATTTAGCTGTCAGTCAGTCCGTACATAAGTCATTTTTTCCTTCAAATCGGATCGAATGTCAAGTGTGACGACTAGTATAGGATAGCAGTACTGCAAGAACTCAATGCTTTTCACCTGAGAGGATAAGATACATTAGATGAGGAGTAAAATAAGTAATAGGCAGCTTGCATCAGTAGTTTCTACCTCCATTACAAGGTAACCTTCATGTGACAGAAGTGTGTTATTCGCTGGAGAAGCTCTTGGTATTATCGCATCGCAGTGCTAGCTGGTGATTATAAAAGGGCTCAGACCGATTGTGCTGATTAGCATCCCGGCCTCGTATCACAGATACTCTGAAGTGAAAAACTCCGGGTGCAAATTTGCTGCGATCTTTCAAGGTTTTATTTCCATTAATTTGTCGAAACGTGATTGAAAGATAAACCTGACAAGCAATTATTCGAGCAAAAATCCCACTGTATAATAATACACAGTTTGTTGCTTGCTTGCTTGCTTGCTTGGTTAATTGGTTCGTCTCTCTGTCACGCTCCTAATGATTTAGATAGGAGAAAATTCGGTAGGGTATACATGTATTGTAAGCATTGTGTGAAGGATGCTAAAGGCACATCCTTCAATGTGGAAATTCCTCTGCAAAGCCCGCATCCCCTGGTACTCTCTTTACTATGACGTGAGCATGATTGTTAAACTCGCACTTTCTTTACTAGGACTTGAGCATGATTGTTACACTCTTACTTTCTTTACTACAAAGTGCAGTGAACTTTAATGCAGGCCTCTGCATTCACAAGTCGAGCAGTAAATTACGACAGTAAACTCATCGAGTATAATGCTACTGACTTGTCAGTTGAGTGATACTTGTCTTGCATCAGTCACAGAGGCCACAAAACTCATGTAAAAACTTCATTCCAAGAAACTGAGACGACACAAAGCGGTTCGAAATATGTGTTGTCAAGTATTTAGATTAAAGTCCGTGTGTAAGACTTCGATTTCCTTCCGCTATTTTGCACTAATTTTGAAAATTTGAGAGTACACGTGTCACCATCACTGCTGATTGTCTCAGGGTTCATTGCATTCAACAGACATGAGCAGATGCTTATCGTAGGTGTTAATTTCGATTTTTTGCGTGAACAGGAGCGTCGACAACTGCAGCTGGACCGTTTCTCCCCCCACCTTCCCGCTTCAGTACTCGCGCCAAGCGACTCTGATACCCTCTACTCCCACGGCCCCCCCAGCAGTGCCTCCTCCAGTGGGTCTCCGCCTACATCCAGCTGCGGCAAGCACACATCGCGCATCTTGATCAAGTCCTGCCCGCCGCCTCCTCCCCTCCGTCAGGAGAACACTGTAGAGTCTCCGCGAGACTGTCCGAGCCTGTGTTCTTCAGACCCCCAGCACACCCACCCTCGTCTAGAAGGCCTGCATGCCTCGTGTAACTGCCACGAGTCTCGAGACTGCGTCCGTCACTGCTGCTGTAGAGTGACGTCCTCTGCGGCTACTCGCAACTCTCCTCCTTCCTCTCCTTCCAGCAGCAGCGGAGTGTCGTGCTCCTCCCATACCCTGCAGTCCTCCTCATCTGTCACACGTTCCAAAAGCTTCGACACCCTTTCTTCCTCCCACTCTGAGAACGGTCACCATATCCCCCACTGGGACTCTAGTGTGAACGAATCCAAAGGCTCTCCTTGTTGTAGCTCGTGCCATAGGCCGTCTCTTACAATTCACGACTGTACACACGACAAGGCCTACGCTTCCTCGTCATCTGTTCAAGACAGAACATATTCTTCCAGCACTTCTGTTCACGACAAGACCTATTCTTCTCCACCCTCCATTTACGACAAACCCCATCATCCCTCTTCGGGGCAGCTGCAGAAGAGCAACATACCTGCACCCCCCGTGCCCAGCGGCCTCCCCATCATCCCCCGACCTCCTCCCCTCAGGATGGGTGACGAAAGTTCGTCTACCACCAGCAGCAGTTCGGGGCCCTCCAACGCCTCCAACGCCTCCAGCTCCCACAGAACCAACTTTTCAGCGGCTCTCTCTGACGTTGTCAGCAAGCGCAATGCTCGGGTCAGTGTCGTAGTCATATAAATCAGGCAAGAATTGGTTCATACAAATCAGGCAAAAATTGCTTCATAGAAATTTCGCGAGAGTTGGTTCATGGAAATCATGTGAGACCTGATTCATACAGATCAGATGAGTCATTGTTCATAGAAATAAGTCATAAAAAAATTTGTACATACAAATCATGCCAGGATCTGTTCATACAAATTATATATTCTGGTCGGCTGTATGTTCTTACTTCTTGCCTAACTTGCAGCTGACGGAGGACAGCGTTTTGGATGACGGTGCTCGAGCTGAGGCCTACGAAGCCAAGATCGATGCCTACAAGCGCGAAAATGTGTCGTCAGCAGAATCCAAGAAGTTGCAGCACGTGATGGTGGGTCCAAAAATGCCGTTCTTGCTTACACTTGATCAAACTCTATGTCTGGATGCATCCTTTGTGGTTCAATAGGGTAGTTATTCGAGAGAGAAGTGATGTTACTTATAAAAAGATTCTTCTTACCTCTTCACTTCTCTCGTTGCTGCGATCGTGTTGTTGTTATGTAGACTTGTGAGCCTTAATCGCTGCCCCTGCTAAGCTCATGAGAATCAATTGTTTTGCCTGCTCGAGAAATCGAACCCAGAAAACGGTTACTGAGTCACTGTGCTGGAGTCCTGCTCTGTTCGGTCACCAGAGAGACTTGCAAACTTATACAATTTACGAATTCCAATGTATTGTGTATGCAATCATGATCAAAATCATTTTTAACCCTGGAGCACTGAACATGGTTATAGACATCACTAGCCTCGGGTAAACTATACCATGTTTAGTGCTTCAGGGTTAATATTGATAATGAATATTATGATCATGGTCTTTGTTACTAGGTAATTATTTATGTTGAGTAATCATTAGTAATAAAAGGTATTAATGAAAATAGAGCACATCACTGGAGATATGTTTTGTGATAAATATTAATAAATATTATGATTTCTTTCAAATTCTTTTACATTTTGCAGGTTAATTGTGCTTTTAGATTTAATTGAACCTTTCAAACTTTATTACCGTTGAGCATTTAGGTAAAGAATACTGCATGCCGAGTAACAATTTGCTGCTCTAATATTTCAATTATATTTTTATGGATAAGGACCGTAAAAATTCATAATTTTTGTAACCTTTCGAAGAAAATCTTTTTCTTGGCCATTGCGTATAATTCATGCCATCTTAATATTGTGAAAAACAAATAACAAAGCAAAAAAGTACACTTCCAATAACGTTGGTAGATAAGACAGTGGAGTCAGAATACTCCAGCTAACGAGTTCTGAGAGATGTTGTTGATGACGTGAAGTATTCTCTTTTTTTGTTTTGCAGCTTATGGAAGAAGTTAAACGGAAACACCAGAAAATGTTCGAGGGTGAGGAACGTTCTAGACCAATTTCACCCGCCTCTTCAACGACTACAACAGAAATTCGGTACTTTGGCCCCGGAGCCGCTGCGACAGCTCCACAGAGTGATAACATTGCCCCAACCATTAAACCACAAAGCACCATTGCTAGCTCTATGTCTGAGCCTCAAAGCACCATTGCTAACTCTGCTACTAGACCACAGAGCACCATCATCAACGCTGCCACTAAACCACAAAGTACCACAAGCAGTTCTACTCCTCGACTTAAAACCACATCGATAAGTAGACCGCAGAACACCATAATCATAGGATCTAATGTTGACTTGGAGTCTTCATCTACGTTGCCGTCGTCTGTTAGGAAATCCGATCCTCTGCCGCAGCAAGTCAAGGCCGTCAAAAATGTTGAAAAAGAAGATCAATTTGGTTCTAAAATTGTGACAAGGTCGGTGAGTTCTTCCGTGGTCACTCGTCCTGACACTAAACGGAAAGTCATCTCGACATCGTCACAACAAAAGGACGTGCTCGGGGGTAGTGGATCAGGCACTAACAACGATGATGACGACAGCAACAGCGTCCGCCATTTTTGGAAAAAGCAGGAAAATGCCTCAAAAGCACCTGCCACCAAGCCCCAAGGAAAAGCTCCTGTTCAGGCCACTAAATCCTTCTCAGGCCTTAGAGCCATTGACAAGACCCAACCTTTACCAGCGGAGACCAACGGCGTCTTCCCCGTGACGCTCAAGAAGACCTCTATCGAACCTACTATCGTGGAGGACGTTAACGACGACACGGACACTCCTTCTACATTACAACTCATCAAAACTTTCAACTCAATTGCTAGCTCCGCACCAAAGAAATCAGTTCCAACCGCCAGACCCAAATCTGTGATCCTGGTGACCACTAACACTTCGCAAACCAAAGTTTCTGATGCTCCTAATGGGCCCAAAACGACATCGTCCACCACCATGAAGCCTGTAACTTCCATCGACAGGACACCCCGCCTCGTCAGTCAACAGGTACCTTCTAAATACACTATTATTCCCCCACCTCCTTCTCCATTATCTGATAAGTCTCTTAAACCATCTGACTCTCATCGTCGTCAACAAGTTTCGTCCCATACCCCGTCTCTTCCTCAGTCTATTTCATCCAACACTTCTAAAGTGTATGTTTCCGTGAACGGAGACAGCATCGAATCTAGCCACTATTCATCCAATAATATCATCAATGGTGTACATTCAGATTCTGAAAGACATTTCTCTGATTTATTGTTTTCTGAAGCTTATTCAGCTTCTCCCCTATCATCGTCGGCGAACCTCAATTTCTCCATCCGCAATGTCTCCCCCACGGAACTCATAATCCCGGAACCCCCGACTTCGTCCGCGGATTTGTGTCCGGAGATTCCGAGGGGTGTTCCTCCCCCTCCTCCGGCGCGTGGTGACGTGAGTTGCAGAACTCTTGAGTTGTTGCATGACTTACATGAGGCACCACTACCCCACAAAGAGCACAACCTGTGATCTATATCAGCGTTACTACGCTACCTAAAATTTATTTCTCATGGGTTAAAGGTCGCAGGCAAGGACGACGTGCTTGGCTGTGTTTTCCTCTTCGTTTAACACCAGGCATGATTTTTTTCAACTGGCTTCTCTTATTTCGGTTAAATAACCTGCTCTGTTTTCATTCAGTTTAATTTTGCAGTTTTTAAACTAGTGTTTTGTGAATTACTTCAGTACTTTTATTTTTCATTAACTTGTCTTTCTATGTATGCGTAGAGACTTCGTTCCAAGTTCAATCACATGCCTGACAAGAGTATAAGGACGTGGGAGTTGGTTTCATTACTCTTTTAAGTACTTTTTACTCCTAAGTTTTCAAGTTTATTTTCTGCATTCTTGAAATCACTCATTTCCCTGCAACCAACTGAGTTTTATTTCAGTTTTGTCATCTATTAACCCTGAAACTTGATAACTTTCTGATCAATGGAAGTGGAAGGTTTGGAAGTTGTACAGGGTGCGGCAACATAACTTCCGTTTTTTGTTGAAAGTTCCTTCAAAAAAAGAAGTTATGATACGTCGCCCTGTAAGTATAGCATGTGGATCTCGTGCGTCCATCGCTCTAACGGGTATGACAACTCTGACATAATTTTACGTTCATGCCTACTAATGCCTTCACTTGTTCTAATGCACGTTTTGATGTCTGTTGTGCATGAAGTGTTTTATATTTTACCTTTATAGTTTGCAGCTGAGTATTCAGTAATATTTACTGTATAAAAATATAAATAATCAAATGAAGTTCTGAAGCAGATAATTTTAATATTTTTCACTTCCTTCAAGGTCATTAAATAATTAAATATGCTGTCTATAATCGACAAAATTGGCCAGTACTAGTTAACAACACTAGACAAACGAATATTTTTAAACTAGATTGCTTTGCAAAATTACTCTTATTCGTGACGAGGCTAGCCATTCCTATGTCTTCTTGGTGGTAGTCATGCAATGCAGAAGTCACTTCGGATAGATGTACCTGATATGTGTACCTCACAGGTGCCCTGACAAATGCACCTGACATGTAGCTGACGAATGTACCTCAAGGGTAGGCCTATCAGGTGTACTTGACAGATATGCCCATCTGGTATAGAAGGCAGGTGCGTCTTACAGATGTACGTAAGTGACAGATGTGCTTGTCATGCTTACCCATGTACGCCTGAATATGTACCTGACATTCACACCTAAAATGTGTTGTGTGTTAAGGCTCATCATTATATTCTAGCGACCAAGTCCCCAGAAGCGCTACTATCACATTCCTTGTAGCACTGCTACCTGTTTATCAATCCACTTTACTTAGTCAATATTGTAATTTAAGAAACATAAATACGAAAATATCGTATTTGGACCACACTTATTGGTCAGTAAGAGCATGCAATGACAATAACGTGGACGTTTGTATACGTCAGCTGCGTGGGAATGATGTAGGCTGCTGAAGCCATCACACAACGTGGTATCATTTTTCTTGTTACGCCCCTTCATTTGAGATGATTTCTTCTGAGGTTAGAGCGCTACAATCATGTGTTCACAGCCTCAGTACTGAGTAATCTCTAAACTATGACTACTGCCGCAGAGCTGGAGTGATCGATACGAGAGGCGGGTGCGCATGGATGAAGATGATGCTGAGCGCGAGGTGTCTTCTGACTACAAAAATCTTTTTGATTACAAGAACTCGAAGCCTCTCGTGTCCATCAACTCCTACAAGCCTTCATGAGAATCGCCACGGTGGAAAATTGAGCCAGGATTTTTTGAACATCTAAATTGAGCTTGGATTTTTTGAACATCTTAGTTTGCCTGCCACGTTCACGGTGATAACTTTTCCTTGTGTTGCTTTACTTGGATTTTGTGTTTTATAGTTTATTTGAACGCTTTATTTATAATTTGTTTTAGCAGCCACAGTAGGCCTCAAAGTTTGGTAGCACTGATATGGAAAAATATTTTCAGAAAATTCAAATCTTTCACTTCGTCACAACGCCGTGCTAAATTATTCAGGTCTCTAGCAACATTAATGGTCTAAGAATATATTCAGTGACTCTTCAATTAATTTTTCATACTATGACCCGTAGTGTTTTCTACGTGTACACCTGCTTGTGTACTGCAGTTACAATTGTGCATATTTATATGCATTCTTACTCTGCCTAGGCTTTGAAGCTAACAGTACATAGAGTTGGCTGCCCCTGTTGTTAAAATCTTTGGGTGTTTAATTTTACATTTCAATATTGTTGTTGTTTTTTCTTCTGTTTCCTATCGCTAGGGTTGCTGACCTCAAAACTCTCCCTTCTGTGTGGCTTCGTACTCACGTCTTCGTCTCTGGACATGCTGTTGCAAACCATACAACCTGTATAATTCAAGCGTAGAAGTTCTCAGTCACACCACTGATGATGCCTCCCTATTTTGTCTTTAGCTCTTACCTGCGCGCAAACTTGATGCAATTTCCTATGCATTTTGTACGGACAACTGTAAGAAATTAAAATGAGCCATAGCTTATGTTTGTAAGATTTGATTTCTTTATGAGGTCCCTACCACTGTGGCTCGTGGAAATGGTTTTGTGGGCCTTCATAAGTAAATGGATCCTCCCGGGAAAAGTTTTATTTGGACTCTCAGAGTCGAGAAGCTTCTACTTAATTTCTCATGATAAATCTTTTTGACCACTAGTTAGGAAACTCTGAGATGTAACTTCTTAAAGCCAATTCTATAGATCTTTGGGCATAAGAACCCTGACCTTTTCTGTAAAAAGCCATCGCTATGTTGAGACCGTGTTTCTCGAATTTAATGAAGTGACCTACCTGCACTTGCTGTGTTTCCCCACTTGATGGAAGGAGACTACCTGCACTTGCTGTGTTTCCCCACTTGATGGAAGGAGACTACCTGCACTTGCTGTGTTTCCCTACTTGATGGAAGGAGACTACCTGCACTTGCTGTACTCCCCACTTAATGAAAGTAGACTACCTGTACTTGCTGTGTTTCCCCACTTGATGGAAGGAGACTACCTGCACTTGCTGTGCTCTGAGGAGTGATCGTCTGCAAAGCTTGCCATGATTGTGCTCGAGTAAAAGATGATTTTTTGATGTTCTATACACGCGTGATTCTATTTCTTATTTTATCTTAATTTTGAACCAATTTAGGAAAGCCTGTAATATTGATGTTTCCATACGGGAACTTATATTAATGTAATTATTAGAAAATCCATTTTAAAAATGCTCAGCGATTCTTCTTTCTTTTGTGGTTAATAAATTATTGTATGAAATTAATGGTTATTTAAATGAAGAGTAAGATGGATGGTGATCTACATTTGTAACAATTTCTTTCCTCAGGACGGTCACTTGATAACTACTGAACGTAAAGCTATCAGGATGCATCGTGTGTATTGTGTCCTTTAAAATCACTCGTGACCATTTCATTTTGTGCGAGTTTTCTTCACTTATTTCAAACTATTTTTAATGAAAAAGTGCATGCTTGCTGCTCACGCAACATTTAAAAATGTCACTCTTTGTTAAAGTTTTTTGTGTTGTGTTCAGCGATGTGTTCCTTGTTGCAGCATTCTCTTCAAAACATGGCACTGTTTTGAAACGCTTCATTTTTTGTAACAACTCGCACAGTGCTGGCCTAAAACACGCATTTACAGCTGTCTACACAGTGTGCTCAATTGTACACACTGTTCACACACTGGGTATAATGTTTACATAAACTGTACTTCACTAAACACGGCAGCATGGTCGTGTATTATTTGTATATTTGGTACGTTTGAATTTGTGAGTTTTCTTGCATATTAATTAATTATGAATTAGACTGCCTGTTGGAGAGCAGAATAGACGAGTAGGTTACAGCCCTGAGCTATGGTAGAGATGTGTATACTGTATGTTTAATGTATCATACGTATACTGTCTCATATGTATACTGTATTGTGTGTATTCTGCATCACATGCACATTATATCACATACCTGAATTATCATGCACTGTGGGTAGGCATGTGTGCGCTCAACGCACATCCCGTACGTATGTGGAGGTGTAAGAGGAGACCTCTCTTCTGAAGGTGAAGATGACGCTGCTGGAGGGACTGTCAGTCGTGGGACCTTACACTCCTGCTGGGGGTGTCAATGGCATATCAAAGGGGGTTGGAGTCTGTGGTAGCATCTATAAACTTGTAGAGTTCAAGGCTTTGACCTCTAACACTCAAAGAAATTATTGAGTCATCTATATAATTTTAAATCAAATTAACGGTTTGAACTTGAAGTTCGAGTAAGTTTGTTTTTGCAATGAATTATTTCAAGACTGTTCATAAATTTTAACATGCTGCGAGTGTCTTAGTGAAATATTGAGATACTTCGCTTAATATTCGAGGCAAAGTTCTGTAAATTCATGAACTCCTAAAGCAAAATATCTTGTATTTCGACTTCAACGATTTCACGTAATAGGTATGATTCCAGGTCTCCATTTGCCAAATTTTATACAGAGGCAACCTCCCTTTGCGGATCAGACAAACATTGTGTACGGTGGTATCTTCTTCAGTGCAGATCATGGTGCGACCAAGTCTCTTAAGGCTACCCTAGTTGGATTTTTTTGCCATGTTAGCTTCTACTCTAAGTGCAATATTTATCTTGTGTAAATAGGATCGTACTGTATGTCTATACCCATTATATTCTGGGCAGTATGTGCAGTTTTGTACAATTATATATTTCTTTGTGGAATTACAGAATGAGATTTTACGATCATGTATTATTTACCTCTAGTTTTTTAAAAGCCTAAGACTAAGAACTCATTTTTAACACTACGTGTTTAGAACAAAGGTGGTATAAAACAGATAGAAATAATAAGACCCTCATGTATGTGATCGCGTCAGCAGTCCCGTTTAAACATAAGAAGCGTTCGATATTTTCCTTCACTCGGAGAAAGTTTGACATATATTAGATAAACAGCTGTTGCTTTAGATTGTATCTGCAAATTTCATGCAGAATCCTCATGAATGCTGAAGCAGTTTTAGCAGGAGTGACAGTAAAAGTGAACAATTTTGGTCATCAAAATGTTGATCTTTTGCTGAGTATCATTTGAGAATTCGTGTATAAAGAAGTTGAACACGTGAATAATTGTTACTAAATCTGGCTCACATTTTTAAATGGAAAATTGCTAAGAATAATTTATAGAAGTACCGCGTCCTATTTTTGGACTGGGAGTAGTTTTTGTTACAGTTAGTGCCCATCGTTTTGCGAGTGAGTGTATCATTTCTTATCTGTTTGCCGTAAATGAGGATGGAGCAAAAATATGCATTCTTCGATAACCATTACATGTGTAAAAAGCAGATTCTAAAATAATCATATGATCGACACACTGAAACTGGCCTCCTACATTAATAATAGACGTACGCCCTTGTCCATCTTCTTCATGAACGTCGATTTACTTTTCTCTAAATTTTCGACATCATTCCTGTACACTAACCTCACTCATAAAGTTGTCACTATACAGTTTTCTTAGCTTTCGATTCATTTAAGTTGTTCTTCGTCATTCTGCTTGCAGAAAACGGATTTCACTTCGTAACTCACATTTGGCAGCAACATCGATCGTAAATTCACCGGAGGGAAAATTTTCCCTCCGGTCGTAGATTCCATGTTCAATTGTCTTTAGTTCAGGTAATCGGGATGTATCCGATTTGGTAATTATGTCAAGAAATAGATACTATCCGACAGTATGAATGGAAATAAAATTATTATGTTATGCATAATTGCCTCTTTCTAAACCATTGGGTTTAGGAACAAACAGTCCTCATATTTTGCTCAATATATTTCTCATATTTTGCTCATATTTTGCTACGTATTTAATATACACTAAATATAACAATGCAAGTAAACTTTTCTATAGGTAACTGCTTGTTATAGATGAACTTTCACTTAAATCATATGGAGAGTCATGAACATCTCTAGTCTAGTGTAGCGCCATCAGGTACATATTCGTCTACACCTTCTGCAGTCATACTGTCACGATAGTATTTTTCGTTCTGCTGTATTCCGTAAAGTTGCATTTGATTTATTTTCGAGTGAACTAAAGAACAGCAATATAAAAATGGTGGTTGCTGAAAAGGTAATTAACTGATTATTATAAATCTTTTGCTTGAATATCTCATCATTGAATAGAATTTACGAACAGTCAGACGCTAAATCTGAGAATTTTATTATACAGCTTTAGTAACTGTGTTATTCCTCGCGCTGCATTGTAAATTATACTATATATAAATAAATTTTCTGTGGTTGTGATGTACCTTTAGTAGTGAAGTTAGAATATTTTTTGCTGTCTTTCATTTGCATTGTTGGTGAGATATTTCTGATAACTTTGAACATGTCTATAAATATATGCCTGTTTAGGATGTGTATTGAAGCTGCAACTTAGTCTTTTACTGTCCAGCCTACCGAATTCGATACAAATTTGTTATTTTTTTTACCATATATAGCCTATGGAAACCATGAGGAGGTTATGTGCCTGATAAGAAAGTAATCGGTCATCTAGAAAATAATTTAGGTCGTAAAGGGTTAATGCAGAGGTTGTCAACCAGGGGTAAATTTACCCCTAGGCCCTAGTAAATTTACTCCTGGTTGAGAACCTCTGGCTGAAAGCATAGCATCATTAATTCTCAACATGAGTGTAGGAATGCTGTTCTAATATTTTATTCATCACAATTTCTACCCAAAGATTGTATTAAGGGGCATTAATTAAGAATACTGGAGTTTTTGTTTTGAGAGTTTTTTTTACTAGGTAGAGTCATTCTTAGCATTTTCCTGCACATATTGCTAAAACACTTCATTGCTCATTTCTGTAATGATCTTAATAAAATAAAGACATCTAATGAAAAAGATATGTTTTTGTTAAATGGGCTCTTGTTATGTTTTTCTTTGATAATTGTTTTTATTGTTTTAATATTTTTTAAACATTTCGATGTAAAGATTTCATTCCAATTGAATTTCCAGAATGATAAAGAAAATATATGTGTTAATGCTATATTAATTCATAAGACTGAAATAATAATTTATTTTAGCTTCTAACATCACAATACTTTTAAATATATATGTACATACACATATTGACAATACTATATAATATATCATCCTATGAAAAAATGCCAGTTTACCTATCAATTAACATGAGGTGTCAGAAGTTTCCACTTATTAGACTATCCAACTTAAAGTTAAAACTTTAATCTAAGCAACACATATAAAGCAATAAACTTAAGCCTAAACAACACTTAGGCTACATTAAAAAGTTGTTTAAAGAATTTGAACTTTGAACTTGGAAGCTAGTGAGCAGCAAGACAGTCAGTCAAATGAGACATTACATTTTTCTTAAATTTTTGAGTGTTGACCTTGGTACTAATTCTCATTTACTTGGGTATAATACAGCTCTCTGTTACACTTGGTTGATCATTATGTATCACACTCTTTATATGGCACTTAGTTTCAAGGTATTTATGGTTGTAACTTATGATTCTGTTATCTTATTTGTATTTTTACCGTATCAAATTTCATCTTTCAAAATGTTCCCTGTAATCATTGGTGCTTTTGCTACATAGATCAATTGATGAGTATTAATTAATTAAAATATGGGGATTTTTACTGTAAGCAATTTCATGGGGATTCTTACTATGGGACAGTTGTGCAGAAATTTGGTCATTCAAGTGGACTTCCATTAAATGTTGGAAAGTAAGTGCATGCACTTATTTTACACTTATAGATAATATGAGCACTTGTGTATTAAATAATTGACACTTGACAAGCTATTCATTGCTCTAAATGGCTGTACATAATTACAGATGGATGTTGAGCTGCCCATCAAGAAAAGTGATGGGGGCTACAAGGCGTACTACAGCCACAAGACGGAGAACTTGCAGGTGGTCATCGGGGAGAAGATGCAGGACCTCAGGCGACTCCAGGCACAGCGCAACGAGCTCAATGCTAAAGGTAACATCTTGCCCTGGTGTATCTTTGTGTACATAGGAGACTTTGCATCTGTGTTCATTTTAGAAACACTATAAATATCTTCTTTGCCCCCTTTCATTTTTATTTATTCATGAGCTTGTGCCTCATGATTTTTTTGGTAAAATATCATGCATTTCAAAGTGTCTTCAACATTATAACTTTGATGTATAAGGAATGATACTGATAAAAATGCTGGTGTCTCTGTGTTTAGCAGTATATTTTCATGTATAATTAACGTGCATGTTCTTAATTATCTTTTGCTGTAGGTTACTGTTTCCTCCTAGCATTTAGGTAAAGGGTAGAAGAAGGAAACTTTTACAACAAACCAGTTCTGTAACCAGCCTTAGGTGGACTTTGAAAAATTGAAAATTCAACAGTTCTCTCTACAGCTAATGAGGAGTTCTGATTGTCTTGATGAATCCCTGCCATCTGAATCACTCCTCGTCAGTCAAATTGCAAGTTTGAAGAATGCACAAATTCTCACTCATTGCTCTGAGTGCAGGTTTTAGTGACCTCTGACCCAACCAAACCACAGGCATCGGCACACGCACCAGCCATGATAGACAAGGACTCTAGGTTATCATTTAGTATGATAGATTTCCTTTATCCATTTCTTCACTGTGGGTCTTTTAATGTTTGATTAGGGCTAGGACTTTTCCTATAATGTAAATCATCTGGCTCATCATGGTCAGCCTGTACATCATGGTGTGAAAATGTGAGTTGTATGATTGTCAGATTAATGAGATCATTGTTTATAGTCCGTCTGCTTCGTGAGGAGCTGCAGCTGCTGCAGGAGCAGGGCTCATATGTAGGGGAGGTAGTGAAGCCCATGGATAAGAAGAAAGTCCTCGTCAAGGTGCATCCAGAGGGAAAGTTTGTTGTGGACATTGACAAGAATATTGACATCAACCAGATCACTCCAAATGCTCGTGTTGCTCTCAGGAACGACTCCTACACGCTGCACAAAATTCTACCTAATAAGGTAAATACCGTAATGAATTAACTGTAATTGTATTGCCTATAAGTATCAAGTATCGTTTTTGTGGCTGTGATGGCTAGATACTGGTCATGATACCCACACTGGTGTATCAGTCTGGTGTAGGTACATCAGGTGTGTGACAGTGTATCTTAGATACTGGTCATAATACCCACACTGGTGTATCAGTCTGTGGGTTCAGTGGGTGTGTGACTGTGTATCCCAGATACTGGTCATAAAACCAGTGATCAATACCGTAATTTCTCTGTAGTTGAATGTTTGCTGTATGCAGTGTCAATTTAAATTAGGGATACATATTGGAGTCCGTATCATGGATACCGAGTTCGGTGCGCGGGTACAGCAATTAAAGAAACTGATGTTCAAGGAAATTTGATAGATGATTTGTTTTTCACTAAGAATGTTGTCATTAAAGAAATACTCAATTAAAATGTTTGTCCTTTGTAAATATATATAAAACTAAATATATTGCATTGCGTTCGTACATGTAATTTTATTTAATATCTTTCCAACAGTATTTACCATCATTTTTGAAGGCACGGGTACACTAGTAGTTACATAGTTACAGTCGTATTAATATGAAGATTAGAAACTAGATTTCTGAAGCTAGTCAGTGGTAACATTAAGCGAAGATTTAGCCTGCCTAGTGATTACCATGCTGTGCTGAGTGCCGTGTGACTGCCAGGTGGATCCGTTGGTAAGCCTCATGATGGTGGAGAAGGTGCCGGACTCCACCTACGAGATGGTAGGAGGTCTTGACAAGCAGATCAAGGAGATCAAGGAGGTCATTGAGCTGCCAGTCAAGCATCCTGAGCTCTTCGATGCACTGGGCATTGCTCAGCCTAAGGGCGTGCTGCTCTATGGACCTCCTGGAACTGGTGGGTCTTCCTTCAATGCTCCTCATGTCCACTGGTGTTCTCTACTCTCTCTGTCTGTCTTTACTCTCACTGGTATTCTCTACTCTCTGTCTGTCTTTACTCTCACTGGTATTCCCTACTCCCTCTGTCTGTCTTTACTCTCACTGGTATTCCTTACTCCCTCTGTCTGTCTTTACTCTCATTGGTATTCTCTACTCTCTATGTCTGTCTTTACTCTCACTGGTATTCTCTACTCTCACTGTCTGTCTTTACTCTCTGGTATTCTCTACTTTCTCTGGTATCCCCTACTCTCA
Organism: Trinorchestia longiramus; assembly: GCA_006783055.1. NCBI lineage: Eukaryota > Metazoa > Arthropoda > Malacostraca > Amphipoda > Talitridae > Trinorchestia > Trinorchestia longiramus. The sequence continues at coordinate 39,113 of VCRD01001564.1, read as the reverse complement.
CTAGTATTCTCTAATTTCATTGGTATTCTTATTAAAGAGAGTAATTGATCACGACAAAGAGATAGTTTACACTCAATGCAAACTATCATTTGAGCAATTCTGGTTTCAAATCACTTGTCTCCACATGCTGCCATGTGTAGACGCTTGTGTTTTGATTGTGTCTCTGGGTTTCTTTTTAACTGATTGAGCTCCATAGTAATTGACTGAGATCTGATGTGGCATCAGCTCAATTTCTTTAGGACTTTGTAGGACTCATACCCTCTGTGTTTTTCTCGCTTGTATTACTTTCCATAGAGAATGTCATCTATTTTTATTGCTACGTTTCACTTAACTTAGCCTCGGACACTTTTTTGTGCTAAGTGAATAGATTTAGCATTTGCGCACATCGAAACCTGGAAATAATCATTTTCCTTTGCTCGATGCTGTATGAATACATCAACAGGTCGTACATTTGACCATGTGTGTACGACAGGCAAAACACTGCTAGCTCGTGCGGTTGCGCACCACACCGACTGCACCTTCATCAGGGTGTCTGGGTCCGAGCTCGTGCAGAAGTTCATTGGTGAAGGGTCTCGCATGGTGCGTGAACTGTTCGTGATGGCTAGGGAGCACGCGCCCTCCATCATCTTCATGGACGAGATAGACTCCATCGGGTCATCCAGGATAGAGAGCGGCAGTGGAGGTGATTCTGAGGTGCAACGCACGATGCTTGAGCTGCTCAATCAGCTCGATGGTTTTGAGGCCACCAAGAACATTAAGGTGAGTTCGTTTTTTTCTTTTTACGCTCACCCCCTGAATGTCATGCTTATTCCTGAAGTACATTAGAAATTGTTTAATTCAATCCTATGTCCAGAATGTTACATCAAAAAATTGGGATATGTTACTTAAAAAACGAGTTAACCCATTCCCTCCTAGCGGTACCATATGGTACCAGCTGATGGCTCACGGAATAAAAGGAAATAATTTTTTTTCGGAGTTTGAGTAGTTTACCCCTCGTCGGGAAGGGGGGGGGCAACTTCTCAAGATTCTTTTTTTTCTCGATAAAAACTACAAATACATCCTAATGACTATATCATTTCAATTTCCCCAAAATCCTGAAACTTTTTTCGGAGGGAATGAGTTAAGTTGAGTGGTATTTCAGTCGAAAATTAACTTTGGTTTTATAGGGTTACAATTTAGCGAATTATTGCACTTTCAGATTTATTTGGATGAGCGTGTTCTTTGTAGGATGACTAACACTGTATGTTGCGAACTTCATTCTTTTGTTTCTTAATTGTTTGCATACTAGTCACTTCTTTTTGTAGGCTTACCTTTCCTGTTTCGGTGCGCTGCCAAAGTGAACGCTTGTTGTATTCTCGCCCAGGTCAAGTTGTTGCATCAAGTAGCAATTTATGTGTTAGCGGTTTTTAATGTTAGCCATTTGTGTGCTTACTGGGTAGCTTTGCTTTGTTTTGATTTATTTTCATAGGAATTAACTTCTCTGTCGCACACGATTACTTCGTATTAGAAATGTTAAATTTAGCTAAATGAATGTGAAACTAAGAGAGTGAAACTCAACATTCACAAAAGTTGTGCATTGCAAAGTTTACGTCTGCAAACTGTGCAGTGACCAACCACGTATCTTGATTAGATCATTTGTTATAATATCAGTTCAATAGACCTTATATAACTAAATGAATAAAAGAATATGGAATGAAACTTTACATTCCCCAAACCTGGATAATGCGAAGCCTGCGTCCGCAACACTGCAGTGACCCACGACAAATTTTAATTACATAGATCATCTGTAATGATATAACTAATAATATAAGAATAATAATAGATAGCTAAATGAATAATTAAATATGGAATGAAGCTTTACATTCCCCAAACTTGGACAATGCGAAGCCTACGTCCACAAAGAGCAGTGACCCACAACGCTGTAATATTGTGTAGGTAATCATGGCGACCAACCGCATCGACATCCTGGACCCTGCTCTTCTTAGACCAGGGCGTATCGACAGGAAGATTGAGTTCCCTGCTCCCAAGGAGGAAGCCAGGCTGGACATCCTCAAAGTGAGTGCTGCTACCTCACTTGTTCTATTTGGTGTGTCCAGAGACCTTTGTGTAGCTCTATGGAGAATGTATTATTTTATTTTGTTTTTTATTGAAGTTTATTTTTACCGAAGTTCTTTCGAAATTAAAAAAAAAGTACTTTGTCTGTATTTACTCCTCGGCTTTGTTACTTGTGAAATAATTTCATTTGCTCATGAATGACTCAAGATTCCTCAATCCAGCGTGAATAACTTTGGGCTCATACCGGCAATTAATTTTATGACTGCTACTGCCGTGTTAGTCTGCAGCAGATACTGATACCTTCACTTCCTGTCCAGTGTTCTTTGAAGTATTTGGAGCACTAGTGATGCGTTTATTACAGATCCACTTTGAAGTATTTAAAGTACAAATGATGGCATTAGTTGCAGATCCACTTTGAAGTATTTGAAGCACAAGTGATGGCATTAATTGCAGATCCACTTTGAAGTGTCAGAAGCACAAGTGATGGCATTTATTGCAGATTCACTTTGAAGTATTTGAAGCACAAGTGATGGCATTTATTGCAGATCCACTTTGAAGTATTTGAAGCACAAGTGATGGCATTTATTGCAGATCCACTTTGAAGTATTTGAAGCACAAGTGATACGTTTATTGCAGATCCACTCCCGCAAGATGAATCTGACTCGAGGCATCAACTTACGTAAGATCGCGGAGATGATGCCGGGTGCTAGCGGGGCTGAGGTGAAGGGCGTGTGCACAGAGGCAGGCATGTACGCCCTCAGGGAGAGACGCGTCCATGTCACGCAGGAGGATTTCGAAATGGCCGTCGCCAAGGTCATGCAGAAGGACAGCGAGAAGAACATGTCCATCAAGAAACTTTGGAAGTAGATGTTTCTTGCAGCCTCTGCTATTGATGTTCATTTTGAAAGAATCTATTGCTAGGGAAGTATACCGATTGAAGAACAGCAAAAAGAATAAGTCTGTTAAGAAACTCTGAATCTTAGTGAAGTTTAGGCACCGTGGCGGTCAAGATTTGCTATTCCTGCCCACTACGCTCGAGTTTTAAGATGTACTGGAATTAGCGACTTGCTGACAGTAATTAAAATCTTTACTGTTGTAGGGTTTGAAGTCGGTACTCCTTAATTGCAATATAGTGATCTTTCTTCTGGTTTAATTCATTTATTTGGTCGTCTCTTCCTCTTGCGGCTCCATTAGTCGAGACTGTGATAGAGCAAGGCTATGAAGGCAAAATTTTATTAAAAAACTGAAATATTATTAAAGAGTGATAAAGGCCGTACGGCGAACTTTAGATGTTGAAGAAAAACATGCATCCAGTAATCAGAAGGAGCAGTTGGGTTAAAAAAAACTTGAATTTCGGGAGCTTATTTTTTAGGACAGTATTTCCAGTTCTTTACTCCTGTTTTGTAGCGTACCGTATGTGTACAGCCCCTGATGTCGATGCACACCCTCGGTTAATTTCTTTATAAAGAATTCGTTCGGTGCGAAGACATTTTTAGTGTTGTCTCTTTTCCTGGTTTTTGTGCGAGGGATCTCGCCTGAAAGCACTGCACCGTACAGTTGTGACTGAAGGTCCGTTACTTCTTTTAACTTCTGAGACCGCGAAGTTAAATGGCCTCATATCACTGGAGCAGTTTTTGGAATTCCTGGTAGTGGTTGTAAAGTTTGCTGATAAATTATCTTGCTCTCAAGTCATCCCCTACCCACGGTGGTTTCTAGAGCTTTTTGCTGTATGAAACACTTCTTGAACATCATTTGCCATCGCTTTAATGGTATAGGTTATTTTTCTTTACTTGAACTATTGTCGTAGGTTAGTTATAGCAAAGTATTTAGCATCCGTATGCGTAAATTTACTGTTTGCTGACCATGTTTCAATATCCCGACTCCAGTAACTAGCGTATGGGGCACATTTTATTTCATGTGGCAGCGACGTGGACGAGCACTTGCTATGACTGATCTGTAGGTCATGCTAGACGTGTCATCCTCTGTGTTACCAACACGCTGTGCCACACAGATCCATCTGATACCTCCTTCCATTCCTAAATACGGTGAGACCCTAAAATCAAATCAATAACGCCTCTTAACACCATGAATTATTGCTGAGATCGCTCTTAATTCTGACTTTGGCGGTTATACCACTAATATAATAATGATTATGTACTGTTATATTCGTAGTGACCTAATTGATGGATTGATTTTTGAATGGTGACTTGTTGCGATATAGTCTGAGCCACTGCAACGCTAGCGAACTTCTATAACTACTGCTGCAAGCTTACATTACAGCTGCCTAGTACATCCAAACGCTGGACCCGCTGGCCTCCAGTTCGGTGGGGGTTTACCTTGGTGAGGGGTTAGTAAAACTGCAGGGGGTGCGGCCACCGGCACGCACAAAGGACAGTAACGCTCCTTCAGACCCCGAGTTACCGTGTACGATGGAGAAGATCATTCGTTTTTTATGAGCATTATGCTTTATTATTGTTAGAATTTAATGCAAGCCTGTTGACATTGTGACTAGCTTTTTCCCTCTGCATCAGGGAGGTTTAGGCAAGGGGTTGTGTGGGACAGAAGATGTTCTTCAGTTCTCTGGAACTTCTGGACTAGTGCCACTAAAGTAATAAGCCACTGTCTCCATGTGTACTCAGGTGAAGGCCCAAGCTCACAAGACTCCAACCAATTGATTGTGATGCTCAAGACTTAACTACAATAGAGTTTAGTCTCGCAAGCTGTTTGGGCTTGTAAGTCTTCGATTGTAAGTTATCAGGATAATGATAAACTCGTTTAAAAAAAGAGGGATTTTTTTGTTGGCAGAAGCTTAAGATAATTTGAAGAAGTTTTAAAGCAAGAACGTGCGACCAATGTGTATATGTATGCATACCTTGAATTTTTTCTTCTATTTTTCATACAATGACTTGGCGAAGATGTATGTTACATCAAGTAACCTCAGACTGAGTCCCTTGGTTATGCGACTTGAACTACAGTTTTTTTGACCTATTGTCTGTCAACGGTGCCTCTCGATACTGTCACGTGTACAGCACGCAAAGTTTACTTGACTTGATGTGAACACGACAGTCGGTAGCTGTACTGAGTGTTACCGTCAGTTGAGAGGGTGAAAAGGTTTGAACTGGTGTTTATTCTGACGTCTATTGAGGCCTCACTGACATCCTGCACAGGTTTCTAGGTGACATATTCTTCTCTCTGGTACTCCATGTAAATTCCAAACCTTGCAATCTGGACTACGTGGGCCTTCTGCTTGAGTCACCATCATACGGTTATGTGCACTTTTTGTTTTCACAGTGAATCTAGTGTGTAGTGGTTTGATTAACCAGCGGACGAATATCTGGGGTTGTACGAAGTGGTGGTCGCCCTGTATATCCAGGCGTGACCCTGACCACTCTATCTGACCAACGCCCTCCTGCAGCTGTAGGGCGCCTCACACGAAATGAATCTTCTATCCAAGTTGTCGGCTGGGGTGAGTGTGCCTCTGGCTAGTGTTACTTTGTTAAATGATATAGTGTCTATATTCCTAAACATCTTTCCTATCTAACTGGATACAAAGATAATGATTGCCACAATTCTGAGTTCTTCTAGTGGTTGTGTTAGATGTGTTTGTGTATTATTATTCTTTATTACAGTTGTCTCGGTTTATTTTAGACAACAAAGCTTGTTTTGTTTATTATTTTTAAGGCATTTAATTTCAATGTGCGCGAGTATAGTTCTGAAGCCCAAAATCAACAAGAATCGCTTATATATGAACTGTATTTCCCAGATTATGATATTTATCTTCTGGATCATCACTTCTTATGCTCTGAGGTAGACGCACATGAAAAAACTACGGATTTAATTTACACGCCTAGGGAGAAGATATTCAAATTCACTTGTGCATCAGCGGTGTGAAATTATTAAAACTCAATGATACAAATTTATTTAACATGAAAATTTTACAGGTGTTGCAGAGAGGTAACCTCACCTCGCTACTGCAGCACCACTCTCCTCGAGCCTTGGCCAAACACTGGAGTGCTGCTGAACAAATCGCATTGAGGCAAGCATGTCTTCCTTGGCGGTTGTCTTTTTCTTTTATTCCTATACTTAAAGCAAAACCTTCGAAAAGAATATTAATGGTAATTAACCCCATCAGTCTTTCTTTGTGTTAGTTGAATTGCTTGGATTACGGCATCTTCTTTGGGAAGGGAATGTAATGCAATGAATGATATGACAATTTTTTAAAATTTTTTGAGCAAGATTTGTGTTTTGATGATGGTCTTTGTTTTTTGTCTGTAGCTGATCATTTCTAGCATTTGTCGTCTCTTCAGGATGAGGCTCTAGTCGTGATATCCGAGGGCAGGAGTGATGGATTTGCTCATTGTTTTCTTCATTGTCTTAACCTTTTACTGCATGAATTATTTTCAGGTGACAATACATATTGTGATATTTGCGGCTTATGCTGGTATTGGGTGTCCATTTAGTGAAATATGAACTTTACAACAATAAACAATTGACAGTTTCATATGTCTGTGTAGTGGTATGTGTTGTACTAATGTAGCCCAAGAAGAATATGAAGAAATTTTGAGCTTCATGCCAGATCCGGCATATCATATGCTGACGGGTTAAGTAGGTGTGTTTGCACTGGTGTGTACGTGTGTGCACCATGCGTGTTTGTACTGGTGTGTACGTGTGTGCACCATGCGTGTTTGTACTGGTGTGTACGTGTGCATCATGCGTGTTTGCACTGGTGTGTACGTGTGCATCATGCGTGTTTGCACTGGTGTGTACGTGTGCATCATGC
>VCRD01001564.1:15606-32250 GCA_006783055.1 Trinorchestia longiramus | reverse complement strand
GTACACGTGCATCATGTTTGCACTGGTGTGTACATGTGCATCATGTGTTTGCACTGGTGTGTACACGTGCATCATGTGTTTGCACTGGTGTGTACACGTGCATCATGTGTTTGCACTGGTGTGTACATGTGCATCATGTGTTTGTGTGTGTGCAGGTCATTCTCTTGTATTGGACTGGTGCAGAGATCCCTGGACCGTGCCCTCCTCCTACCGTCCAGCAAGCCTCACCGTAAGGGCAGCCTTGCATCTCTATATATGCCTCATAGCATAAAATATTGTTGCTTTGTGCTTAGCATAACTCGTATGAGAAAGTCGTGAGATATTGGATTATTGTGAAATTTTGTACAATGATCGCACATTCTCTTATAAACCTCTTGAAGTTGATTTTTCTCGGTATAATCAATACGTAAACATCTAATAAGCGACGTAATTTTCATTCCTAATAGAACCAAATATTTCATAAGCTTTCAGTAGTAATCGTGTTTTTCTAGCAGTTTAGTAAATGAATATCATTTGACAATATTTTGATATTTTGCTAAAATAATTTTCTCATTTTGCTACCTCGCATGACGACAAAAACGAGAAGTAGTCTCCTGGGAAAAAATTAATTCCGGTGCTAATTGGGAAATTGCCCTATTTTTCAAAAGCTGCAAAATGAGTAACTAACTCAGAAAAATGTTATTAATACCACAGTAATAAAACTTCTCTACTGTGCAGCATGTGCTACTCCTGTAGATCAGACTTTGTACATCCACACGACCAGCAGCAGCAACAACAACAGCAATAGCAGCGGTAGTAAGAAGAATAGCACCAACAGCAGCAGCTCCAGCAACAACAACGATGACGATGAAGACAAAAGAAACAAGAATATGCAGATGAAGGCAGCGCTGTGGATGTTGACAGCTTACATCTTTGTGCTTCTGCTAGGCCTGCTCTTCCCGAGCCCTGGTTCCCCAGAGGCAGGCATCTTGTACTAGTTAAAATACTAGTTTTACTCTCATCCTGTCTCAGCGATCATGCAAATTAATAATAAGATACAGAGTTAGTATATTGTGCTGTCAGATGTGAAGTACTTAATATAAATTTTAATTCGTACATGTTTTTCAAGTACACGGTAAATTTGCACAACTCGGAGATTTGACGCTTCTTGTGGCTATGTTACTTAGCTATTGCTAATTCTGCAGTTTTTGTGATTTCATTTCACTTACACTCTTTTGGTTTTAATTTCTTTCTTACATCATTTCTGCGAGTTCCCGAAAGAGAAAATTTCATTATTTCCTTTCATTTTCTCACTTAATTTTTTGCTGTGATGACCACATTATGTTGGTGTTCATACCAACGACTCAAGGTCCTACAAATTGAACTAATTTTCGCGTCTACTTGACGACCCTTAATTACTAAAACGCATACATCACTCTTTCTGGTGTCATCCACGACACTGGCACTGATCACCTCATCCCTGATTATTGATCACTAAAACGATGTATTTTAGCGCGCATGTAGTTCATTTCTCAGCCTTACTGCCTTTTTTTATCAATTGTTCTCAACAAGGAAGGCAACTTATGCTTTCCCTATGCAGCGCGCAGTGCATGATGTCTGTATTCTGTGAACTGCACTAGTAATAGAATTAGTTTTTCATTTCTACATGAGTCTAAAGAAGCGAAAGCGCTGTGATTCAGTTTCTACCTGATCCTTCCCTTCAGCAACCACCGTCTGTGATATGAGAATTTTGTGCCGAGGTGTACTGTACTACATATCATATAGAGTAACCCATCATTTAGGGTAACCCATCATGTAGGGTAACCCATGATATAGGGTAGGGTTACTACATCAACATATGCCTTAAACTGAAGATACGATGATATCTAAGTAATCTCTATGACCTCCACGTGCAGCCCGTGGTGCGCTACGTGTCGTGGCACGAGTTCGTGCACCAAATGCTGGCACGTGGAGAGGTGGAGCGCGTCTTGGTTCGTCCAGACGTCAGTGACGTCGTCGTCCACCTGCACGAGGGCGCCGTCGTCAAGGGACGAAAGGTACAGATGACGTGCGTCATGCATGGTGTGACACGAGCATGCGCCATACATGATGCAAGCAAGCGCCATACATGATGCAAGCATGCGCCATATATGATGCTAGCAAGCGCCATACATGATGCAAACATGCGCCATACATGATGCAAGCAAGCGCCATACATGATGCAAGCATACTTTCTGCTCCAGGTAGACCAGCTGACGTACCATCTGAACGTGGTGGACGTGGAGCGGTTTGAGGAGAAGCTGCGTGAAGTTGAACAGTCACTCGGACTGCTGGGTAGCAAAGGCGTGCCTGTCGAGTACTCGAGAGCCTCAGATTCTGCAGGTGTCCTCATCACCAAGATCCTGCTGGGGGCTTTGCTGGTTGCCCTCCTCTTCTCTCTGGGCTCCAACATGTCCGTGCCCTTCAAGATGGACGGCTTTGTGAGTTGGGATGCCGAAGTTTGTTTCCCCTGTATGTTTTTAATGTCACTTGTACTAGTTTTCACTTGTGTAATATGTAATTGGCTTGGATACTGTTAGTTATTCACAACTACTCTTAGCCTTTGATATTATTGTTTATGAGTATATCTTTCAAATCAGGCTATAGTATTTCTAAGATGCAGAGGGACAGCTCACATGATGCGACAACGGTTAACCAGTGAGAGTTTACAGACTGCTGAAGACCGTGTTACCATGCAATATTTATTGCCATCTCAAGGGTCCTAAATAATAGATGGACAATGCCTGCGATCCAGTGCCACACTCATTCTTGTGAAAGATTCCACTCTTTAATTTCATTTAACTTGGCATTCATTCCACTAATTTTCGTTTCTGTGGAACATCTCATGTTACCGTGAAATTTTCTTCTATTGCACTCCCTCCTGTGTTCCATTTTTTATCTTTACTACAAATTTTAAGCACATGTCATTAGTACTGCACCATCAACGTATGTACAATGATTTACCAACAAATTTATTCGTCACAGCGCCAGATGAGCCGGGCGAAGTTCACCGCCATAGACCCCCTCCTGCCAGGGTCAGGGCGGGGAGTGCGGTTCTCCGACGTGGCGGGGGCCAAGGAGGCCAAACAGGAGGTTATGGAGTTCGTAGACTTCCTGAAGAACCCTCTTAAATACAGGAAGCTCGGTGCCAAGGTCAGCCCTTTTTGCATTGAGTGAAGTGGTAGAGCCTTATAATTTCTGAAATAAATTTCTTGGTGCTAAAACTGATTTGTTGCTTGTGAAGAGTATTCTGAGATGCCTGCTGTAAAGTCACAGCATCGATTACTCATATTGAATGCTGCAACGTGTAGCAAATTTTGAGTAGGGGTTGGGGTAGTTTGTCACTACGATAGTCTTGTTATAAATAATAGGCATGTCTACTTTCTACTCTTACCTTCTACGGTGTTGAAACTCTTATGATCGTCACATGCTCTGGGATTAATCACAAGAATATTCACGACACACACTGAAAGTGTAACCCGCGTAGCACTCACTAAAAGTTCTGAGTATGCATACACATGACTTGAATTTACTGTGCAGTCTCCAAAAGGCGCGCTGCTGCTTGGGCCTCCAGGGTGCGGCAAGACCCTCTTGGCGAAGGCCGTGGCGACGGAGGGGCAGGTGCCGTTCTTGGCCATGAACGGGTCCGAGTTCATCGAGATGATCGGAGGCCTTGGAGCTGCGAGGGTCAGGTGCGTGGGTTGTGTTCAGGTCCCCGAGCCTCTGTGCCCACCCCACCTCGTGCCTTTGTGCCCACCCCACCCCGAGCCTTTGTGCCCACTCCTCCCCGAGCCTTTTTGGACTGCACCCTAGCTCTCCATGAGAAAACTTTTCGCTTGGACGTTTGTACTCTATAGGAGGCCTATGTGCTAGGACCCCAACACTCCATAATAAGTCTGTCACCCTTACCGGAGTAGACAACTGCCCATGTTCTTGGTGTCATGTTATCTATTAGCTTTGCAATGGTATTAACAGAGCTCTCGCTTAGCAAATCCTGCTTCAGTTGCTCAGCATGCATTGAAAACAATTGAAGTATTTTCTTTGTGAATAAATTAACAAATGCTTACATGCGTGGGAAAAATTGGTAGCATGATTGAGGGGCGAATTTTTGGCTTTGTTGATGGCTTTTTTTACTTTCTTTGTCTTGTTAATGGATTTCTAGCTGCCTAATTAATTCATTCGTGCAGTAAACCTCTACCACTGCTTTTAGTTATGGCATATTGCTGATGCGCCACCGGTGATACAACAAGGCATTTTGAGGGCTTGAGTCTTGATTTCCTAACCGTGACCATCAAAGATGTCATTGCAAACATGAAAAATAATAGGTGTTCGCTCCACGAAGATTGCACTTAATAATATGTATCTCATTCTGAATTTCGCTTTTTGCGATGACTTTATGCATGTGAATGTTGTGTTGGCAGCAACAGTTTGAGGTCATTTTTCAGCCTTCGTTTCCTGCTCACAGGGATCTGTTCGTTGAGGCGAAGAAGCGGTCTCCCTGCATCATATACATAGACGAAATAGACGCTATTGGCCGCAAGCGCAGCGGGAGCAGGGGGGGCTCGGAGGGGTCGTCTGAGGGGGAGCAGACTCTTAATCAGCTGCTTGTAGAGATGGACGGCATAGGCTCCAAGGAAGGCGTGGTCCTGCTCGCCTCCACCAATAGGCTGGACATGCTCGACAAGGTGACCTGCGTGATGCGTGTTTGTATGTAAAATGTGGTGCTTGCTGATAGCTGTTTTCCTCATGTAGAATAGATGAAATAATAAGCATCTATATGTTATTACAGAGCATATGTGTGTTGCTCTTAAAGTGCGAATTATGTGACGTTCTGAGACTAAGAGATCTTAAAGTGTTGACAGACTGGAATACTAACCATGCTTGTTACCTAGCTACGTCGTCTGCTCCCAGTGTCTTATTTTGAACACCGCAGAATATACGGTACCGGAAAAAGAGCTTGTAATTTAAACACATGAAAGAAATCAGCTGTTCATGATGCTTTGTATTGTTGACGCGTCTCTTTGGTGTGCACAAGACAGGTCTTTTTGCAGTACAGGTGTTAAATCGGAAAAATATCTGCAACAAAAAAAATCTAATCTAATGCATTTGGTAACCCCACTTTCAGGCGTCCAATACCCTGGGAGTTTCAACCGTGGTAAATTTTTTTTAGTTTTATAAATTTTTTCGAGTTTCTGAGTCAGTGAAGATTTATTTGTTGACTACAACTTGCAGGCTCTCCTGCGGCCTGGTCGCTTCGACCGCCACATCGTGCTCGACTTGCCTACGCAGGAAGAGCGCCGCGAAATTCTTGAGCATCACCTCAAGTCCATCGTGCTGGAGATGGACCCTGCCCACTACTCCAGGAGGCTGGCAGCTCTCACGTTAGGGTTCAGTGGTGGGTTTAGCATACCAGCGTAGGGTGGGCTGCGTGATCTTCTTCACTGTAGTACGATGTTTCTTTTTTAATATTTATTAGAGCGATGCATCTCAATATTTCATGATTGGCTGTGTCGGTCCATCATCGCTGTGAAAATATCCATTTCGCTTCTCTAAGAGACCATTGAATAGCCGATTTTGTTGTGTGGGTTTCATGTTAGAAAAATAACCTGAGCTATGCATTAGAAGTTATTTCATTATATAAGGTCCCCCCTGTCCTGAAAAACCAAAAATTATCAAGGGGAGACTTTGAGTTGACAAATGATCTACGTCGTTTTAGAACTGCCTACGGAAAGCATTTTGAACACCACCTCTAACATTTCTGTTCTCATTGTTTCGAGAATGTTGCTGTACACAACACCTGTTTCCTTATTCCAAAAATGAAATAAACTACTAAATTGCCTATTGTTTACAATGTGCAACCATATAGGTTAACTAAAATGTGCTCTTATTTTTCTCAGGGGCAGAGTTGGCGAACGTGGTGAACGAAGCTGCGTTGTATGCTGCGCGCAACGCCATGGACAAGGTGTCGGGCAAAGATCTGGAGTACGCTATCGAGCGGGTCATTGGCGGCATCGAAAAGAAGTCTACTGTGAGTGAAAGCGCGTACGCGAATTAACAGTGGTTGCTAAACTCGAATGAGTTATTTTTTTACTGAAAGGAATATTGCGTAAATTATCTCCCAGCTGTGCTCGTATTTTACGCAATTACTCCTAACTTTTGAACGAAATATTTAGAATGTAGGACTTAACCCTTTACCGACGAATTTCTTTTTCTAGTTTCTACTTTTAAGCTCACGAAGACCGTCTGTATACTGATGCAATGAAGCACGCTGAGAGCCAGGCAGCCAAAATAACGACGCTGTAACATGCCGAAGCGTTCAAACCTAGTAGCAACCTCATATTGCTCACATATAATATGATTTTAACATAATTAGCATTTTTTCTGATGTTCCCCGTGAGTGCCATACGGCGGTAGAGGGTTAAGTGAATAATTTCTAGTGTTCCTGGTATTATGTGTGATAAGTGTGTTTCTTTGTTAGCATCATCTGATAAGTGATTCACAATTCCTGTTCACAATTTTTTCCTTAGGTTTCAGTTTGTTGAATTTGAAAGTCCTTGCATTATATTTCTGTAGGCATCAACCATTAGTTCTCGTGGTAAGTTCTCTCAAAACGTTGATGATATTGAGTATCTTAGGACTTCTATCTCGCATCACTTGCAGGACAGGACAGTCGCTGGAAGCATGATCACTAGTGTCACGATATCAGTATTAAAAATGGAAAACTCGTCGTAGATTTCATATACATATATCTAAATGGAATATATTTATTTTTCATATTAATAAAGTAATATGTAAGGCAGACGGTGAGCCCTGAAGAGCGGCGAATAGTGGCGTACCATGAGGCTGGCCACGCTCTCATTGGCTGGCTGCTGGAGCACACAGACGCCCTGCTCAAGGTCACCATCGTCCCCCGCACATCACATGCCCTTGGCTTCGCTCAGTACCAACCGAAGGATCAGAAACTCTTCACGCAAGAGCAGGTTTGTTGTGGTTGACGCAAATGTGCCACCCATTTATGTCGATGTGAACCTAGTATCTAGCGAATTCATTTTTAAGCATCGCTACAGCAATGAGCTAATTTTATTATTTTCATTTGATGGCTTATCATTTTTGAACATTCCTAGAGCAGCCCATTGCTGTATTAAAGCGTTTGATATTCGTCTGGTTCAAAAATATAATTTAATGCTGAATTTAGATGCAGATCAATACTAAAATTGAATTATGTTCTGAATATGTACTGCACATATTATACTGATGTTCAAGTGTTGCGTATATGCAATACTAGTAGATAAATGATAAACCGTACACAACAATCGAATTTCATTATAGGACCAATATTTTTCATTGAAAATTTCTGTAAAATTCATTTGTTTAAAATTTGCTTACATTTTGGTATTCAAATATGAAATATAACATACATCTTAAAATGAACCTTTTGTAGAACGTTAAGAATACTTGTTTGACCTTCTCTAGGTGGTCTTTTTGAAGCAGTGGAAGAGTAGCGTACAGCTACGGAGGAAGATTGTGGTTTGCTGTGCAGAATGAGTAACTTTTGCATAGCTACACGTGCTGAATAGGTGGCATTTGCACAGCTGCAGGTGCAGAATTTGCACCGGTGCAGAATAGGCGACATTTGCATAGGTGCAGAATAGGCGACATTTGCACAGGTGCAGAATAAGCGGCATTTGCATAGCTGCATGAAGCAAGCAGGCTGTGACTATAACCATCTCCATTTTTTGCAGCTGCTGGAGCGGATGAGCATGGCGCTGGGAGGCCGCGTGGCGGAGTCACTCATGTTCAACAGAGTGACCACTGGCGCCCAGAACGACCTCGAGAAAGTCACCAAACTTGCCTACGCCCAGGTCAGTCTGTGTAGTGGTGGTCTACTTCATTTATTATTCCTGTTGCCGTATTCTATTTTGTATGGAGTCTCATTATTACCACAATATTATAATTACCTGTGTGGTGCCTGCGTCTTCGTCTGTTATTTGTAATGTGGAAATGGTGCAATGATGACATGTGGGTTTCAGTTTCACTGCAGTATTGAGTGCCGTCATTAGCTTCTGCTATTGGTAAAATTACTGCTTCTATTGTTTTTGTCAAATCACACCACCAACTCGTTTGATTCGTTCGAAAGTTCTACAACTTTCGTCGCTGATTCCTCCTGTAGTCGAGAACCACTCATTTGACCTTTTGAAAATCTTAACCCGTCGCACGTTTTATCATCTGATAATTTTTCGTGGATAAAATGTTAACTTTGTGAATAATAGAAGAAAAGGGTTAAGATATCACATAGTCAGTATATCTGCATGCTATCAAGTATCAGTTAAGCTGATGAGTCTTATGTTCCCCAATAGTTCATTTAGTTTTTTCAATCCCTGTACGTTACTTATCTACACATAAGGAGCCAGATCTTGGATCGTGCCTCATCGCTGGAGTGCGATGGATTCGAAATGCAGTGTAAGCATGACAGGACAAAGGTTAACCAATGAGCTACCACATCTTTTAGCTAAGTTTTCTATGAGATTCTAACCTGTAACCCATTCGAGTCTGCTGGGACACGTATATGTCTTACATACATTTTCGAGAAGCTTAGCGGGCTGTATTTTTCCAAGAAACGCATTGATATACATTGAAACCGACATTTATACGTATAATATTTAGATCATTATTTCCACTGGACTAGAGTTATTAGGTTTTTTATACGAATGCTGAAGCAAAAAATCTCTCGTCTTTCATGCCTAAAAAAGCGTGAGTGCAGACTCGACTGAGTTGAAGGACTAAGATGTACGACTGGAGGCAGGCGCTTTAGAGAATGCGTGGAGGCTTGACACATTCAATTTCCACTCCCAATGTTTGTACCTCTGACGCTCTTGCATCCCACTTGCAGGGATGCCTGCCTTGATCCTACGAAAATAGCTGCATCGAACTCGAACATATCCCCAAATGAGTTAGTTGCTCTAGGCAAGCGACCTAGGCACAAAGTGGAGTGGCCGATGATCATCGCCTGCCAAATGTATGTGACTCTCTTTGATCGGGCTGGGACCAATGTAATTTAATCATTAAAAGTAACAATTTCCATAACGTGGCTGAAGAAATATGACTGGACGTGCGCTGTATTCTCACAGGTACGTCAGTTTGGCTTCAGCTCTTCTGTGGGTCAGGTTTCGTTTCCTGATAGCAGCGCTGACGGAGACGAGGGCCGCTTCATTGGGCGCCGCCCTTACTCTGATCAACTCTCTAGTGTCATCGACAGGGAAGCCAACCGACTCATCTTCCAGGCTTATAAGTCCACTGAAGAAATCCTCTCTAAAAATATGGATAAACTCAAACTGGTCAGTTGGTGTAAATGCACTTGATATTATCTTCAGTCTGTGACGTACTATGTTAAAATGTAATCATCGCCTTACGCGATAAGATGGTTTTAAAAGCTGGTTATTGTACTATTTCGTGGGGTGACAACCAACGTATGATGTTGATCATAGTATCTATTTCCATGACTTGCGACTACCTGCAGTCACTGCTGTCGGTAACACAAGTCAAATTCTCGTTTGATGGAGTTATGTTAATTTAGGTTTTTTAATGTTAGCAAGCCCACGATGTGTAGTGCTGTCTACTATCGGTTCAAACCAAAACTGTTACGCATTGTAGTTTCCGCGGTAAGTCGTGTGTCTTATGTACGGTGCAGAGCAGCGTACCTATTGGCTGCCGTGTTTCTAGTTTTGAGTGTGACGTGGTGGCTGAATTTCCATCTTATTGTAAGAACTTTGTGCATGTAGATGTCTAGCGTGTGTGCAAGAACCTAATGAATGTGAACAGGGTAGGAAAATTGAAGTTTGGAGTGTGATATAGACGCACCAGAAGCTGAACATTTCAGTTTTAGTAAGTGGACAGCAGATACTAAAATTAATAGAAATTATGTATGACTATTTGCGTACCTACGTAAAGAAGCGAGACGGTAAGTCCCGAAGCCCTGCATGGAGAAATTAATTCAATGTCGAGTCAAAAATGATTTATTTGTTTAATGCTGTACAATTATTTCAAGAGTTTTCACGAAATTACTTTGGTATACGTTGTACACTGAAGGATCCAAACCACCGATAACAATTGAGTTAACCTGACTGCAACATATCTACTGGAGTAAATTCACTAGAGTTCAAATGGATGAATTGGCTAAATGCAAATCTGTGGCTGAGCTGCAGTAGGGGACTTTGCTTGAACATGAATGCCCGTTAAATAATATGTTGAAATGGATCACTTTCCTACGTTCCTAGGCTACACCGCGCGACCACTTCTCCCTCCGACGTGGATGAATATTTAGATATATAATTTTTTTTTGTACAGTTGGCGGAAGCTCTTCTGGAGAAAGAGACGTTGAGCTACCAGGCGGTGGAAGAACTATGGGGTCCTCCTCCTCATGGACCTAAGCAAACCATCGACCCCATCCAGTTTGAAGAGGAGGTCGATGGGGCCTGGACGCAGAGTGGTGATTGAAGAGTAAACACTGAACGTGCAGCAAACTTGTCAACGCATGACATCAAATCAAGTACTCCCTCAATATAACATTTACTACTAAAATGATCTGCTTTGCCTCAGAATAACCCTTCTATTCGGTGTGAGGAAACACGTTTCCCGAGACAGAGTGACAAGAGTTACAAACGTCCAGTTTTGTTGCAGTGACCTGAAGTAAGTAGAGTGGACTGATTCGAATTTAGGCTGCCGTTACTAGTCAAAAGTTATGGAATAAATTATGCGCGTGTCTCTAGGAAAGCATTTACGAACAAAATTTATCAACTGAAGTTTCGGAGACATTTAACACCAGTAAATATAAACTAGAAATGATTTAATAAACGTAATTTAACTAATCATTGAATAAAGTTACGAGAATAGAAATAACACATCGTTATATGACTGCATACAAGTTTTAAGAGGCCACATATTAAATGTATTGAGCCAAAATATATGCATATGCAGCCATTATAAATATGGAAAAGTTTACCCCATGCCACGGTCGTCCCATTTGTAATTAAATAAAATCATTCAATATTAGCATTACCGAAATAAATCTCAATGACAGCTGTTACTTTTACCCATTTCAATTAACAATAGTGTGTTATTTCGACACTTAATTCGTAATTGGCTACAAAAGAACTACGGACTAAGATGTTCGAGGCTTTTATACGCCAGCCTTTAGTAATCCTGGGCAGAGTCACATTGTACAGTGTAGCTTGTAAATAAACTGAACCAAAACCCGGCCAATCATTTCCCTACGACTGTACAGGACGAATAAATCTGCTCTTGTTCGCTGAACGAGAGCACGCGTGACATTTACAGGGCAGCCTTTGTACCGCATTTACACAACGAGAACATCGCTGACGTCCGCTACACGCGTCTTCCAGGTAACAGGTGAACACGAAAAGTTCCTTCACTTTCACTGATAATCTTCATCATAACAAAGATATTTACTTACATTCCCCATGCCTACCGTAAATCGAAGAGGATATATTAATTTTTTGCCAATTATTCATACATTCAATACATGTTAAATGACAATACATTATACATATAATTGATTGAAAATCTTGACATGTCGACTTTTGAAAACTGACAACTTGTATAAATGTGATCACGTACAGCACGTAATCATAATTTATCTTTATATTGTCATCAGTAGAAACTTTAGTTTTGGCATGAAATCTATTTATTACGTTCGTTGTCTAGTGCTGAGACTAAGTGAGCAGTGAACAGTAACGCTGTGTGCTTCCTGCACAGCTTCAGTTACCAGTTGAGCCAAGAGGTTTAGCTGAAGCTATAATACAATACAAACACAGGCAATTGAACAAAATGAATACCGTGAGTACAGAGGAAAAGAACTGTTTAGTCAGGGCAGAGACGTGAACTGAAGCTCATGGCACTTTCAAACATAAATTCGAGCTAAGAAACATCGTTTCCTTCTTTGGGTTCACTTCGGTCTGATAGCAGAAAATAGATTCCAACGTAAGACATAAAATCATTCACACACTAAAGACACTTGGAAATTTTAAACTTCTTAGACAAAATTAAATTATAATCTACGAATAGTTGCATATATAAAAAATTTATAACCAGCGATGCATAACAATTGGTGTAGTCTTATCGTACGTTGAGGATGTAACCGCTTTTGAATCAAGTGATCACAATGGAATCCTCAAGATTTTCTTCAACGTATAGGCGAGTTAAGTTTCAGCGTCACTACAGAGCCTACTTTAACAAGTGACAAAGTGTGAGAATATAACATAAACAATGAATAAAATAAATACCATGAACACTGGCAATACGTCGGATGCACAATGCACCGGCCGCTTCTGCGAAAGAGAAAAAAGAAATTAAAAAAAGAGTAAGAGAATAAGGAGATGAAATAAAAGTTGGCTCGTAGCTCAGCCAAGAACAGACTCGCACAAACATCGTTGCTCCGGTCTATAGCAGTAGGAAATGCATCAGAGAAGCATCGAGTCTCCAGTACACACCAGCACCCACTTCCCGCCATGGGAGAGACTGAAGCAAGCTATCATGGATGTCCCCCCCCCCAGTAGCATTCGCGTAGCTCGCTGGCCGAAGTAATCATACATTGCGAGTACGACAAATGCATGCACTATTCTATATAGAAACGAAAACGAATTAGACAACCAGGCCCCAAGATACATGTAAACTGCAGGTTACCTAAGCCTTACATGTCGTGGGCATATATAATTTCTTTGGAGCTATTGAAAAGTGATGATAAATGCTCTTCATCCAGCACAACAGAGAGCTCTTCCTCAGACGCTAAAGAGGGCTGCAGGAGTACATTTAAGGACTCGTTTTCAGTCGTCAGATGGTTTGAGTTGAGCCCATGTTGCTGAGATGCCTCAATCTCGACACTATCATCTTCAGACTCCCTCAACATGACGTAATGTTCACCGTCTACCTCAACAACTGTGGCGGCTTTCGCGATGCTTCCATCACCCAAGGGATCAAGGCCCTGTCTCGTGTTGACCTCAACCAGAGTCGCAGTGCCGTTTCCACTATCAGAGGTGATAATGGAAGAGTACAAACCTTTACCTACATCGACAAACACAATATTCATGTCGTTGGATGCTGTGGTGTTGCTTCCACTTTCCATCTGCAGCTCGGTGTTGCTACACAGGGTCAACTGGTCCGTGCATGTAGCCTCGACGTTCTGGGTCGAATGGTCGCCAACAGTAAGTTGTTCGGCGCAAAACTTTGACGTCTGCAAGTGTTCTATGATTGTAGACTGGTTGGGCCACGGTGTACTGCAAACCGGACAGCTTATCAAGTCTGATTCAAGTTTAGTTGGCAAGGCGAGTGAGAGTACCTCTGAATTATGAGACGTTTCATGTGTAAGAATATGCTGAGTCATCTCCGTTAGACTAACTGTTAAACTGTCACAAGAAGAACATCCGTACACCCGACGCTTCATGACACAACCCATGAGGTTTTCAGAGGAAACATAATGAGAGTTCTTCAGGTGCGCTACCATCCAGTACCGATTATTGCACGTGAACTCGCAGGCATCACACAGATACTTGCAGTCCTCGCTGTGCTGAGACGCGTGTCTCTGCAGGTGGCCGTCATTATAGAACGGAACTGTGCACACTTTGCACTGGCGCTCCTTGCCGTGTGAGTCAACGTAGTGCCGCCTCAGAGCTGCCTCATTCAGCTGGTCAGACTGGCAGTAGACGCACTCGTAGTCCAAGTCTGCATGCTCAGCAGACAAGTGGTCGCGGAAATCGTCTTCGCAGGGAGCGCTCGAGTAACAACCAAATGAACAGCAGATGTAACTTCCCTTTTGGTGTTCAGTGAAGTGTGTGCTGAGTTCAGCTTCGTTGGAACAAAGCTCGTTGCAGATGTGACACTGAGGTATCTCGAAGACGTTATCGTCAGGATGGTAACACCTCGTGTGATTGACGAGAGTAGCGTCATTCACGAACACTAAAGCACATTCAGGACATTCGCGGAAATCCGACGAATGAGACTTGGTTCGATGCTGTACGAGTTGGTCTAGCGAAGTGAAAGACATTTTACACGTAGAGCACCGAGCACCATTATGCTTATATTTAATGTGCTCGTTCATCGGGCGTAATCGCTTGAACTTCTTGGAGCAATGCGGGCATTGATAGCGCCTCTCTGACTCGTGAGTGATGCAGTGGTCGTCGTACCTGTGCCTCTCAAAGAACTTCTTGCCACACCCAGGCTCTGGACACACGAACTTGTAAATATCACTGCCAGAATGTGCGCTTTTTTGGTGCTTCCTAAACTTATTCTCGTTTCTCAAACACAGCCCACAAGTTGGGCACGGCCACTGATTCCTACAATTCTCTACGTGGTCATTATAAAAACCAATAATTTTGAATGTTCTCCCCTTGCAAAATTGACATTTCCGGGGCTCTTCAAAATAATGAGTTTTCATATGTTCCTTCAGGTTATTTTCAGATCCAAACCTAGTTTTGCAGAGAGAACACTCGTGATCTTTACTAGACATGTGTTCCCACAAGTGAACTTCACATTCATCAACTCCTTCGAATACTTTTCCACATAATTCGCAAGTGACGGACTTCTTCTTGTGCATTTTTGAGCTAGAATCCCAATTTTGAAAGTGTTCCGGATGCATAGAACGCACGTGCTTGCGTAGATTCGTGGACTGAATACAAACTCTGTCGCAGAAATCACAAGCGTAGGGAGTGACGCCAGAGTGGTTCTTGAAGTGAGTACGTAGGTGACCTGCCGTGATTTCCTTGTAACAAAATACGCACGGCACCTTCTGATTGTAGGGAGTTCTTCGAACCTGCTTGAGGTAGTCTTCTGCGACCTTTTCATCGTACTGGCGAGTACCACCAGCACCGTCAGACGAGTTCTCCTGGGCCAGCGCAGCTATATGGGTCTGCACTATATTTGAGGAGAGTTGGAGCACCTTCGTTGGAGACGTGACCACTTCAGCCATCGAGTCACGGCCCTCGAACGCGTCAGAAATTTTCGAAGAAAGGACAGCGTTTACTTGGCCAGGCACTTCCTCGAGTGTCAGTCCTGGGTGGTCATTGTTATGAACATTACTAAGATGAGCTTGATAGTTCTCCAGTTTCTTGAAACCGATATTACAAATTGGACACGTATAGGGATTGTGTTTGGTCAGATGAAAGCGCATCATGGCGGCCGTTATGAAAAGATCTCCACACAGCTTGCACTTATGAGTCTTTTCCAGAACATGCTCCCTAGCACAATGGGTTTCCAGTTCGATCTCACTGTCGAACTCGTTCTTACACTCCGTGCAAGTGTGGATGAGCTTGCTTTTCTTTTTGTGTGTCTCGGCGTCATGCCGCGTCCAGGTCTTGTAGCTGCTACACTTGAACCCACAGTACTTGCACGGAAACTTAGCTCCGTCGTGTGCTAATTTATTGTGATGCATTAAGTCCTTCTCGTTCATAAACAAGTTCTCGCAGTGAGGGCACGTAATTACTTTCTTACGATGGACCGTAGAAGGAGTGAGCTTATCATAATATCTACTGTTTTTAACTTTGTGGACGAGTTTGATGTGGTTCTGGTGTGAATCTTTAAGGATGAATTCGGCTTCACAAAACTTGCAGTAATGCTGCGACCCGATTTGATGTTCGTTCCTCATATGGTCTTCAACTTCCGCAAGCTCAGGGGAGTAGAAGGAACAGCTGAGACACTGGACTCGCTTGAGTTTGCTGTGGGCCTGCTCGTGGTGGTGTCGCAGAGATCCAGCCGTCGGGAAGGAGCTGGAACACAAGTTGCATGGGAATACTGACCCGCCTACGCAGCCCAGGTCTGCTCGAGGCAATCTCCCACTGTCTGCCGTTATCAGAGAATGAGAAGAACCTGTGCCGTCCATATTGGAATCTGTATTCTTACCGTTTCCATCATACGAGGATATATCTGGCATATCAACATAAATAGTTTCTTCTTCGCTCTCTTCTATTTTAAGATTAGCTTCCTTATTGCTGAAGGTTAATACTCGACTATCATCAGCTTCAACTCGAAGTGTTATACTTGATTGCTCTCCAGATTTACCTCCATTCGCCATCGAAACGCAAGGAAGCACAATAGAGCTATCCAAAACGATAGGAATTGGCATAGCAGTAGAAAATGATGCAATGTTATTCATGGAACCAACAGCAGTAGATGACACTGCAGGGGTTGTTGTATAACTAGGGGCAGTTACTGTAACATTGAAGTTAGCAACAGTGTTAGTGGTTGCTGAATTAGCACTAGGGAGATGCATGGTTCCTATCGAACCATCTGTTGTATACACAAAAGAACTAGTTTGAGGCGTACTGGCAACAGCTGGCGACGAACATTCTGTTACATAGCCATCTGACAGACTGGGTGGAGGTGAGGGGCATTCTGCAGCAGGCAGAGGCCCGTCAATACTGGACACGACGTGAACAGCAGCCGAGGGAGCTCTGGTCTCGTCAATACACCTCAAACCGACCACGCAGTCATCGCCATCAACGGTGATCTCGGACTTGATGAGGTCACAGTTGAAAGGCTCCCCAGCATGAGGGGTTAGGAGGTCCCGGGGGCACTGGGGAGTGGTAGTGGCTACCACAGTGTCCGAGTTGAAACAAATTT
>VCRD01001564.1:0-13894 GCA_006783055.1 Trinorchestia longiramus | reverse complement strand
ATTCCAACATACAACTATAAATAAATCATCTTTATAAATACAGTACTTCATGTTACATAGATGGGAACAGTTGCTGAAAGGATGATCACTACACTAGTCTTAAGACATCAGCATTAAAAACTGGAATTCATAAAATTCCAGATTGTATAATTTATGTATACATGAATAAAATCAAATTTTCCTTAATATTTTCATGTTACATACACTCATACATAGTATATACTGTATATATATATATGCTTTTAACAAGTCAAATTTATCTTTTAAAAACCATAAATAAATTTATGACCACAAACATACTCTGCAAACTAGAAAGTTCATCTTTTGAATGTCAAAGAAAAAGATTAAGCAATAAAATAAATGAAATTTCTATAGAACCCTAACAACCAATACAGCTTTCAATTACAAAAATATTATATTTGAACAAAAATAAACACAAACCTACTATTTTGTGCATTAATTTGAGTTGAAAAGAGCATTGCAATCATAATGGTTACAGAGTTTGACTAAAACTGACATTTTAATCCTATAATGACCAGCATCCTTTACAAAGTCTATTAGAGATCATTCACTTTAGTCCTAAATTCTAAATGTTTCATTATAAAGTTAGACAAAATTCCATAAAAAATGACAAAAGGAAAGTAGCAATTTATGCCATGTTTCTTTCAGTGCACAAATAACTTGGTTATTAAAGGGATAAATAAGTTCACTAGACCTCAAATATTATAAAGCCAGTACACAGTTAGGTAAACTTTAAGTACCTCAATGATGCTCCAACCATACTCTGCAGACTGCAACTTGTCTTTACTACAATATGAATCTGTTACCAAATTATTTAACCAGTTCTCAGTAATATTTGACATGTCTTCCTACTGCTATCATAAATGGAGTAAAAACAACTCAAATCAAATATAGTGTCACCTTATTTCTTACCATAAAAAATTCTTGCAACTTCAGTCCTAAATCAAGGTTTAAAAGGCACTTACAATAGGAATTAGTGGTAGGTTTATTTACACATTTCTATCTTTATATGAATAAATAAAAGCATGCTCCTAAATTCATATCTTAGTAGTAAAATTCAATCAAGTCTATTATCATTTGAAAGAGGTTGAATCAACATGACATTATAAAAACTACATGACAATAAAATCAACACGTTGACTCCGAAGTGGTACGTATGTGGACCACTTATGTTAGGTTCTGTAATTTTTTCAGATCCTTCTAGTGACTATGCGTACAAAGTGAAGTTTTACACCAATCAGGCAATCGGAGGCAACGTGTTGAAGTCGGCATCACCAAATTTTCTCAACAATTTCATCTCAAACGCGACACCGATCTCTAAATTTTTCAATCCGTTGACATAGAAACAAATAGCTGATTCACATTGTTAAAAAATAAATGCGTGAAATAATCTCAACACCGACCTCCCACAAAAACACCGCCATACGAATCGTTATGGAGGCTAGAGCAGATGATATAGATGAGGTCATAACTTCATTAACCATTGCTGTATGTATAGCAGTGCCACAGGTGCAAAATTATAGGGCTTCTGACTTAAGGCACACGCCGTGCAACCTTTGTAAGAGCAATCAAACATCTGACACAATTATAAACACTTGCTGCATGGTTCTTCGCCATTCAGTGATTCCATATGGTCCAGTTTGATCTCGAGTGACGGTTTCTTACCTGTAGTTATGTAGTACAAATGAATACACTGTTTTTATTTTTCATATTATTTAATAAAAATTAACATCCTGCATAACAAAATCAACAAACTATAACCTTATTTTAGCAGAATTATGAGAATAGACAGACACTCAAAGTCTTCGGTGTTTTTGAAGAGATTAATGATTCTGATTCGGCGTATGGTTTAGGGCAAGTATGAAAATGACAGGATAGACGTCTTCACTGTGTAGTGTGCGTTTACCTTTCCTTTATACAGGACGATGCTAAAAAAATAATTCAGTCATACACAATTTTGTGCTAGTTTCAATGGTTAGTCGTATCAATTGAATAATATTCTTCATCAAAAGAATTTTCTCCCCATAGTATACTTTGTTCTTTGACTAAAACAGGTGGAGTGGATCCCGAGATTTCTATATGCCTATAGCAACCTAAGATGAACAAAAGTTTCTATATAAAACATTTAGAACATCCTAATTAGAACAAGAACAAAATACATCCTAAACATTATGCAGAAATATAATGGACATCTCAAGACATGGTAAAAAAATGAAGAAAACCAACTAGTGATAACATAGTAAATTATGGATATCTTTATTCAGCGGATATATCATCTAGTAAACCATAATATTATGGTTAATCCCTGATATTTAAGATCTTGATAAATATGACCTGAGTTGAAAATATTTGCAATAAAAAAACTACAATAGTATTGAGAGGGAATGATATATAAATAATACCTGGATGGGAATTGTTAAATAAGAATTCTATACTTCCAAGTAAGCAACACACAATGTATAAAAATAAAATATATCTATTTTACAAGGGAATGAAATCAATATAGTTATAAGCTGAATACATGTTTATAAAAATCTCTACTTCTAAGTATAGAATGCAATGTAAAGGCAAGTTTGTGATTTAAGACAATTTTCAGTCTGTGGTTAAATCTAGTAATCCAATTTATGGTCTAGCTACACCTTATTCAGCAGATCCCACTTCTATTCAGGAAGTGTGCAGAGAATTTGAACAATAAAGAAAACTGGTTATAAACAAACAAAACAAACAATCTTTATCATTTATTTTTTATTTTACATTATCCCCCACAAAGACTTCAAAATGATTTTTATATTGTTGTGTATCAACTAATGTATGTGTTATTTCATGTTTATATTGCTGTTGTGTTTTTCTGTTAGAAAGCGTTATGATAACCATCATGATATGACATTCAGGGGTCATTAGTTATGTTCCACGTTACCTTTTATGTCATATATCTTGCGAGAAATTCAATTTTAAGGATACAACTTTTGGCTGTGTCCTGAAAATCAGGGTGCGCAATTTTGGGATTTATTTTCAGTTTATCTTTGATCTATTCAAGACCCAGTACAGCCAGCGAAGCTAAGAAATTCAGAAATAGCTCGTTCTTTTGAATTAGTTTGTTGTATGATATAATGCTTGAAGTAGTAGTACGAAAAGGTCACACAATTGCAAGACGGAATTTTTGAACCGCGAAAACTTTGAACGAATATCATTAGGAGTTCAAAAACATTAAACTCTAAGGAACAAACTTGATGTTTTTTTTTGAAAACATGATGCATAAACAACAGCTTTTTCCGTTTTCCATAAAGTTTATAGCTACACTCAGAAGCCTCGCGTTGAAATAACCTCTGATTGAGAGAATGAATGGAGAACAGCAATAATTTACTTTACGTTATTTTCGTGGAGTTCCAGGTGTCAACATATTTCTGTGAACGTCGTTTTAACCACTGCCTTCATTTCAAACCTGCATGGAGCTTCAAAGATTCAATCGATAACATTTACAATGTACTAAATAGAGATATAGATGTCCATACAGTTATATGATTACTACCTTACTGCTGAGAGTCTTCAACCCTTCTTAAGATAGGCGTGGTGTTGCTTTAGAGAACGGGTATTTTTCTGTAGTTGTCGTTTTATGGTGAGTTTTTGAGGGTAATGATACAAACGGTTTTGTAGATTGTAGATTTATTCATAAACATCATCAAGATCAGAGCAGAGATTGGGGCCAAGATCGAGAACCAAAACTGAGAACTTTCAATCTGTAAAACCGAAACCCGTCAGAGAAAGACTGAAAGCGCGAATGGAATACCACATTGCTACGACCAGAATATATACAGAAGAACAAGTACCAGACTGTCCTTGAACGACCCAGCGTCAAGAATCTCACGTAACCAATCTCAAGCCAAGAGCGTCCCACGCTGCCAATCGAAAACACATAAAATGACCCTCTCATCTCACAGGCTCACATTCATGGAACATGCACGTTTTTCTTCGTGTTGATTCGTAAATGAGCGTTGTTTTGTGCAGAGTTGCTTCACGTTGTCTCCTATCATGTAAAACAGCTTATGTGTTTGGCGTGCCAGGAGTGATGTGGTCGGAAGTGGGATGTATTCTGCAATGTTTATATTTTACTTAACATTCACCTCAATGACCTACTCACAGGTTACAATTCCCTTCATGATACAGGCAAAAAATGTTGGGGTGTTAGGATAGACATTCAATATTTTAGCTAGGTACATCATATTTAAATATTTTCAGATGAGTTTTATATTTTAAGCCCTGTGTTCTCTGTAACATAGTTTAGTAGTCACACAATAGGTTTGCTAATTGTGGTGAAACTTCTTCAAGGATTCGAGGCTGCTGAGCTGTGCAAAGATATTTCCATAAAAACAACCGTGAAGGTAAATGTACTCAGGTCCTGGAATTCATCCTGTTCATGAATCATAACCCTCAGAACAACCGCTCTACATACACCTCTCTGGAAATGTCGTCATATTCAATGTACTTACATGACTAGTCAGCTTTATGGCATTATGTTATCGGAATACATGGAGTGTCTCCGATACAAACTCACTGACGAACATACTTAAATCTACGCTCCTGGCACGTGCCCTTGATCTGCTCAAATTATTCCAGTCATCTTCAGAGGGAAACTTGAGGGGCATTGCACATTTTCGGAGAACTTTCTGACGAGGGAGACACTCTGAGGGATGTACACCAACCACACAAGTTGCAAATACCTGCACTAGCATGTAAAACTATTGTTTCTGTAAAAATCATATCAACCATTGAACTACATTAGTCACTTGAAACCATGTGGCAATAGTATTCTCTAGTTCCATCATCCACTCTAGCCTCGTCACCTCCATCCGCCAAATTGACCACTCTAGCCACCACAGCCACATAAACCACACAAGCTACTGCCACTCCAGCCACTGCCCCTACCGCCGCACAAGCTACACAAGCCACTGCCACTCCACTCACTCCAGCTACACAAGTCACACAAATCACACAAGCTACAGAAGCCACTGCTACTCCAGCCACTCCACCACACAAGCCACACAAGCCACTGGCACTCCAGCCACACAAGCCACTGGCACTCCAGCCACACAAGCCACTGGCACTCCAGCCACACAAGCCACTGGCACTCCAGCCACACAAGCCACTGGCACTCCAGGTTCAAGTAAGACGAGACTAGCTCCTCAGTCTCCAGCAAACAACGGTCAATCGAGCAGTCGGCGCCGGGTCTTCACCAACCAAGCAAATACGTCTCTACTTGTTATTCCTTCCTCCAAATTAGTGATTACAAAATTAATTTCTTACGAAATACCACATCATGTAGAGTAATAAATATTTGTGTTTGATTATAAGGTTAATTCAAAATTTTGAGTCTGACATTGGCGGGAGCGGTCGTAAGTGTTGGCCCGTATAGCCTTCCCAGAAACTTTTTACGCATAAATACTCAACAAAACTGTAACTTCTCTCAAGGTGCTTTTAGAGGCTGCAGTCAAACGCTCATCTGCAGGAGCGTCACAATTCTGAGCGTGCAAGTGCGTGTGCAAGTGAGAAGATAAGAGGCGGAGGAGGCCACCGAGGGCGGTCGATGGGGCAGTAGAGCTGCCGCTGAAACTACGTCTCCTAAGAAAGCCTTGTGACTTTCATAGGTTACAATGTGTATGTATCCTTGTGTGGGACCGCATGACTGCAGTGCCGTCATTGCTATTACTTTTTATGGCATTTTCAAGGTCCGGCGCTCCTTTATGATCGCATCATGTGCATTGAACGCATGCGCTGCAGCAGCTTTTTTTTTTAACGCGGCCATGCGCCTTTTTTCCATTTGTCCACGCGCTTTTTTCCACGTGATCGCACCAACGAGCGTGGGCTGCATTTCATGCATGTTTTTTCTCTAAATTCATAACGATGTTTTGGTGCCACGTGACGAACCAGTTTTAATACATCTTTTGCTTCAAGCGCGAGCACCATCTTTAGCGCTCAAAAGTATGAAGCGCGTTAGCGCATTGTTTGTCATTTTTCTTCAGAGCCTCATGCTTCCCCTAATATAATTTCGTAAAATTCAATTGTCGTTCACAAGCGACTCATACGTAACCATGTAGGGGGAAAATTTTTCAGCTCTTTTTGACATTTAGTTGAGGAGAAGCAATGAATAAATTCACTTAAAATAAACTGATTTATTAGGGTGGCAATGTGGGCAAGAGCACAGCACAGACGTGGGCAGTCTGAACACCGCTACATCCTTCCTGATGTGTGCAACCGCAACCGCACTCTGTAACCCTCGGTTGTGCGGTAATTGTGAAAATATACTTCAACTTTTAAGCAAAACTGGGCGTAAGTGTTTCTGCCAATTTTAAATTAATGTGCAAGCACAAGCAATACCTATGAAACTCTACTACCAACGCACCTACATAACTGAATAAAAAAAAACTTTATTTTCAATCTCGTGTACACTGTACAGTAAATATAATTGTGTACATTGAATTTTTTATTTTGAATGCTATCTTAAGATTGGTTGTGACTATTGATTGTTTTCGTTTTTCTGTGTTGTGATTTGAATATTAGAAATTCCGTAGACCCACGTTAGTGGGAACGAACGTTTTCTTTGAGGCACAGGCTCGTAGGAACACGTAGGGATGGGCTGGAAGTTTGAAGACATAGAATATCAGTCAGTTTTCTTGAGCTCCTGGGTAGCAAGCAAGAGAAATTCGAGTATTCTGTAGAGATTCAAACCAGGGATCATGCAGCACAAGCAACAGTCACATCACTCGACTAGGGTTAACATTCGTACAGGGTGTTTCTAAAAAATGTATAGATTTTTAAAAGCCTGTATTTTGAATACTACTGGTATACATAAGGTAGATAACAACGTATTCCGGATTTAAAATGAAATTTCAGATCTTGGTCTTTCGAATGAGACCAGTTCCAGCTTTTTAGCACCGGTAGTATTCAAACTACAGCCTTTTAAATTAGTATACACTTTTTGGGATACCCTGCACGTAATTCAAACATGAACTTACCCCTGTGTAATCTATTGTGCAATAACAAGCTTGAAATCAGTGACACAATGGATGAGGGCAAGATTGCCCACATGAGGGCAAATTCAAACGGCATTACAATCTTTCTAAAATAGAACTAGGAACCTAAATTACCCATGTATGCACTAGCAATAAAATTTAATTCAGCAGTTGGCTAAGTTGACATTTGAAGATAAATGTGAAGGATGCCGTGCTGACGACGACGTCCGCTATGGTGTCAGGCTATGGTGTCAGCCTGACGACGACGTCCGCTATGGTGTCAGGCTATGGTGTCAGCCTGACGACGACGTCCGCTATGGTTTCAGCACACATGAATATTTCATTCATGAGTGACACGTGTCCAAAACGTTCCAACACCACATGCAAAAGTTTCTAGTCAATGTTGCATAATTCATGTCCCAACATTATTGCAAATAAACGTTTTTGTATTTTGTTTGTTATGTCTCTAATCTTGCATTTAACTTGTACTTGTCAATGTTATGGTCATTCTGCATGTGCATTCTTTAATTTCATTATTGAATACAAGTTTTGATTTCTGTATGTGGGAACTTTGTAAATATTGATTCCAAAATTCATTCCAAAATTGCAAAATTGCAAAATTGTAAAATTACAAAAATTGCAAAATAGGAACAGTTTTAACTTGTGAGATCAGTAGCTGAAGACGGGCGTCAGCTTCCGCATGAACACAATTTTCTGCTTGTGAAAACAACTTCTATGGCATTTTCCTTATTTTCACTCGTGTGCTACAATTGGAGGTGTATGAAAGGCAGTTAAGTATAATAAATTTTTTAATTTGTTCAACTTTCGCATGCTTTTTTTAATGAAATTTGCTTCTCTGGAGTATTTTTACATTTTCACTATGTCATGAGAAACGTATGTGCACTAACGTGAAAATGATCTTTTCCACAGATTGTTTGACTTTACAATGCATTGCAGTTTATTGCTAATAAATACATTTTTCAAAAACTCTGCAGAATCTGTGGTGCATAGCATACTAGTAAAATTTCAATGCAATTCTGTACTTGAGGAAGCAGAGTCGTGACGTATGTGTTGTGGAGGTGCATACACATTACAAGTCTTCTACGTGCGACCATCAGGTCAGATTTTCCACCTCAACTCTGCAGGCTAACAGCAACTGGATAGCAGGAACTGATAACAGCAACTGGATAACAGCAACTGGATAACAGCAACTGGATAACAGGAACTGATAACAGGAACTGATAACAGGAACTGATAACAGCAACTGGATAACAGGAACTGATAACAGGAACTGGAGAACAGGAACTAGACAACGGGAACTGGATAACAGGAACTGGATAACAGGAACTGGAGAACAGGAACTAGACAACGGGAACTGGATAACAGGAACTGGATAACGGGAACTGGAGAACAGGAACTGGATAACAGGAACTGGATTATAGAAACTGGATAACAGGAATTAGATTAAAGGAACTGGATAACAGGAACTGGATTTTGGATTTGGAATTAAGACAACGATTGATAAAGTCCACCGTGTGGGAACTCTAGCGTATCTGTGATACACACTGGCAATGGTTGACAATCACGATTTCAGACGAGAACATTTCTTAACAGAAACGTTTCATATTGATACCTTCCAGACCAATATTTTTTGATCATCCAGCTTCTTTAGTTAAATGTTGCAACGTTGAAAAGGAATACGAGTGTATGAATTATTACGTTCAAATCAACAACAATCTTGCGAGATTTTTCCGAATGAACAAAGCGAGTTTAGAGCATCAAGTTTAATTCTATTTTTTTGACCGCCATCTGTAGACTTGACCAGTTGTGGACTGACCAGCTGTGGACTTGACCAGCTGTGGACTGACCAGTTGGGACTGACCAGCTGTGAACTTGACCAGCTGTGGACTGACCAGCTGGGGACTTGACCAGCTGAGGACTGACCAGCTGTGGGTTTGACCAGCTGTGGACTTGACCAGCTGTGGACTTGACCAACTGTGGACTTGATGCTCTCTTGACAAGTCCACTGGGGAAGCGAGGCGCAGGTGGGAGGCATGGTCTACAATAAAAAAATTCGACGCGTAATTCCCGATGTGATATTGTTGATTAGGAACGAGATCCAGCAGTAGTTACTGCACTACTAGTGACTGTAGTTACTGCGCTACTAGTGACTAGTTACTGCACTACTAGTGACGGTAGTTACTGCACTACTAGTGACGGTAGTTACTGCGCTACTAGTGACTAGTTACTGCACTACTAGTGACGGTAGTTACTGCGCTACTAGTGACGGTAGGTACTGGGGTACTAGTGACGGTAGTTACTGCGCTACTAGTGACGGTAGTTATTGCAATACTAGTGACGATAGTTATTGAAATACTGGTGACAATAGTCACTGCAACAATCAGGATAAATTCAGAAATACTCACACGTAAATTCAAAGTTCGTCAATAAAGAGTTTTTCTGCAGTTCCTGAACCGTGGTTTGAAATGAACAAATTAAGCATGGAGGTCCCATTATTTTCAATATATTCCGGAGTAGCAAATTTATTTTACATTTTTTTGAAACATAGATTCATGTTCCATTGTATTTGAGTTTTACTGTTCAGACATAACTTAATTAAACGCATCCAAGATACTCTGGAATACAGCGAAGAAAATCCAGTAGATTTCATTAATAAAAAGAAGAATCTCCAACAACCACCAAGTAAGTTATCCTCAGTTCATTTTTTCAGATATATTTCATACGACAATGTGACAGTTGATCAGTTCATATATGTGCAGCTAGAGACGTGTCCTTTAAAATGTCCTTGTTAAAAACTTTCTTATGTTGTTCTTGCACATTAATGTTATTACTTACTCGGTGTTTCTCCCACAACACAGAACTAAATAATTCTATGTGAGCTTCTATATGTTTCAGGGAAGGTGGACGAGAAATAACAACCATTGCAATAACAACCATACATACAATAACAACCACACCTACAATAACAACCATACCTACAATAACAACCATACATACAATAACATTCATCCCACACACAGTTGAGCAGCATTGCTTCTTTTCACCACAAGTTTTTGCTGCACTCGCCGTATACTTGGACTCAATAGACTATGTTTCTTAACAGAAAACTTACATTCTGAAGTGCTTTATCATTTGGGCTGATGATAGTCGTCATTAATTAACTGCTTGTGTGAGGCAATGACATAACTGTACAGGATCAGTTTTGTGGTGGTGCCAGTAAACTGTGTTTGAGGTTCATTATAGTGGTGTCAGTTAACTTTCAGATAGAGGTTCATTATGGTGGTACCAGTTACTTAAACTGTGGACTATGTTAATTCGAAGTACGATGAAGCACATCAAGCACAATCAACTGGCTCATACCAATTGATATCTACAATCCAGTTTTTGTAACTGAGCCAACATGAAAAGATTGCCCAGTTGAGCTTGAATTTGCGACTGAATGCAGGGAGGGGGTTGAAAATTGTGGGGCGTTTTGGGGGGCAGAGCAGGGGAATCAGGGGGCTCAAAGAGAGAACTAGTTGCTGCTCTCTCTAATCGATGACACTAAAGAGTAAGAGAGACGTGTGTTCGTTGGAGCGACATGTGTAGCTCATGCTCAGAGTTGATCATGCATTTATTTGATGCATGCTGATCTATTATGCCTCGTACGTCATCTCATGTATCAGCCCTATACAGTAAATATCATCACGTGGTTATGTATTCAATGTGTGTTTGGTGTCACACACTATGAGAAACGTAGGAGAAAATTTGATCACATGACGAGCGCGTGAATGAAGTACCTGTGAGAGTCAGGTAATTATTTAGACATACTTTTGTGGTGCAATTTATGCCTGCAGAAGGAGCCTTGCAGGCGAGAGAACTGAGAAAATTGGCTAATAGCTGTACTCTCCCGTGAGACTCGTACCTGATATATATATATATATATATATATATATATATATGATATTTTTACCTTACAGCTGACGGATGAAAGTCAACAACTGTTAGTTTTAGAACTGCAAATCGGAACAATTGATTTTATATTCTACCACTCGTACAAATTTTATTAGAAGAAGAGAGGGGAGGGGTTAACTAGAGGTCCCTCTCCTTCTAGAGTGTACATGTAGAATACATTTGTCTTTGCCCGCTTTCTCTGAAATATTTGAAGAAAATTTTAGAATGCAATAACCCTTCGATAAGCCGGCAAATAGCTACAACTACTCCACAGTCCGAATTTTCGTCATTTATTGATTTTAGTTGCTGCATTAACTGGTAAGTTCTATTACGCTAGATTGAATCAATAAGAAATAGAGGTAACTTTGATATATTTTTTCCCCAGAATGGTCAAGATGCAGGCGGTACAGTCGGCCATCGCCGTGAGGCGGCAGAGGACAAAATGGGAGGAACACAAAATGGGAAAATTGAAACGGGATTCCCGCGTTTCCCTCTCGAGTCCTCGGGATTCCCTCGTCTCCATGGATGGGAAAGTCTACTTTCACGACAAGGGGGAGGGAAAAACCATGTATGGCCAAGTGACCATGTTCCACGTAGGCATAGTCTTTATAGTCATAGGACTCATGTTAGTCATAACAGCCATCATTCCCGGCTACGCAGAAGGACCCACTAAGAAAAGAAAGAATGATATACTAGGAACAGGAACGGCATTCGTTTTTATCGGTGGTGTCCTGACTACTGTCAGTAGATTTATATCCAACAATGAGGAGAGAGAACTCAACGAGTACATTCAGAGTCGGCTGGCAAGATCCAAGTCCGGGCATCGGCTGGTGAGGGACATTGAGAGCTGTCACGCTACTCCTGTTAGAGAAAGAAGACTCAAACCTCATCAAAATGGGGTCTCCATGACCACGATAGTGTCTGAAACTGCTTTCAGTTCCTCAGAAGCTTGTAACTCTCGTGATCCGAGTGGTAAAAGTCATCACCCTTCTCATTCTAGGGAGCAAAATGACCACATCCCTCCTCTACAGCCACACGGTGCAGCTGGTAACACAGCAACCAGTGCCAATGACGTCACTGTCTCGAAGTCCGTCATTTCTCCTTCCGTGTCGGACGAAGCTGTGCTTTCCCGGATTGTAGAAGAGGATGAAATCGAGTGTGAGGTGGAAGATGACATGAAGACCGAAGGGGAAATTTCAACAGAGCCTCTCGACTCCCCGTCGATGAGTCTTTCCTCTTCAAATTTTGAGACTCAAGCGTTGCTTGACAGACAGACTTCGCAACCCAGGAGAGCTTCAAAAGCATCGTCCAAGAATTCCTTTAAAAGTTGTAGCTGAACTGTTTTTCTTAGACAAAACTTTAGCTCACGCTGAGAGAAACACATTCATTACAGAGACGGTGAGAGACCTCGACTTGCAGTTACTGATGCATTTTGTTCCGGTGCATGCGCGTTTCAGCATCTCTATTCGTATTAGAAACGTCAATGTAGCTGTTCAGAGCGTGAGCCCAGTGCATGACGTGACTTAGAGTTGACCATTTTACTGCACATAGCGCAGCTGCTGAGAGGTTTGATGTATTATGTCCCCATGATAGCCAAATAATTTTCTGAGTGTATCATACTGTAACCATTAAATGTTTATGTCGTTGTCTGCTAACTTTGTGTCTTATGAGCTATGATTTTGGAACTTCTTTTTGATTAACATATTTTGTGGTAGAAATTAATATCCATTCCTTTGGTGGCTTCATGTAAGAGAGTTAAAACTAAAGTCTTTCCTATATAATATCTTTTAATAGCTTAAGTAACCCTGTTGCGTCTATTACTGTGAAAACACCGCACGATTTAAGCCAATAGTTTTACGGTAATTTTTCTACTAAAGTAAATAGCTACATAGCTGCTCGAAACTATTTCCATCTAGAGATATACGTACTTTAAGTCTTCACTAATTATTCCTTCGAATCTACTACCGCTCTCTCAACTCCTGCTCCTCTGCACACGTTTATGTATAGACGTATTAATCACAAATGTGCATGTTTCAATGTATACATCAATTTATCTTGAACTGGCAGGAATAATAACATGGAAATAACTTTTATAGTGTTGATCCATGATCTAATTAACATATATCTATATTCATGGCACGAGAGGCAGACCAACGTTGTTTAACGTTAATTTAAGATCAAAACGTCCATGGTCGACGATACTTCTGTAGGTTGAATCAAATGCGGATTTTGAACGGCCGATCAAGCAGTTGGATGTGTTAAGCCAAAAAGATCTTAATCTGAAGTGTGACACGTAATGGAGGCAATCTGAAGGGCTTTAAACTCTCGTCTGATGTGCAGGAAATAAAGTTGTGGTGATGCGTGACAACGCGCTGCAGTTAAAGTACCATGCCATGTTATTCTCTTAAGCAAATGCTCTAGACATCTGCATGACAACACGCACCGAACATTTCGTCTCAAAACGGTTGCTCCTGTTAGACCTGTACTGGTTGAATTTCAATGAAAATTAACTTACACGGAGAAAACTCACTCTAACGACAAGTTTTTTTATATAAAAGTTATTTAAAAGTGGGGATGCCACTTAAAATTTCAAAAATTCAGCCTAGCCTCATGACTTACAGTCTCGTACAAGTCAAAAAATTGTTTATTTTTGCTGATTGCAAATTTGACACGCCCATCTAGGTTCAGTAGATCACTATGATGACGCAGTAACGAGAGTATAGTGTAATTGGGGTTTGAGACGGAATTATGAATGCATAACGAGGACATGCAGAGAATAAAGAGCAGTAGGGTGTTTTAACTCGTGGTTACCGCTGTTCTAACGTGTGGTTGCCGCTGTTTTAAGTCGTGGTTGCCGCTGTTCTAACTTGTGGTTGCCGCTGTTCTAACTTGTGGTTGCCGCTGTTCTAACG